>CAVNYN010276124.1:0-19077 GCA_963692815.1 Nyctanthes arbor-tristis | reverse complement strand
ATACCGGCCTGAGAGGTCGGTCTGAATATGATACAAACAAGTTCGTTTCCTTGACATGTGCTAATCATTTAAGGACGAAATCGTCAACTTTTAATGAATATGCTTCCTTTACTTGCTTCCAGTTCGTAATAAAACGGTTAATCTACGAAGTAGTGTATTTTCTACTGACATGTACCAACTGATTGGTCGACAATCCATTGCTGTCCAAAGTAGGATGTGGGCTCGTGTCGTCCCCCTCCAAACCATCACATACTAACAAACTACAGGGGAGCCCAAAACCGTCCTCCCTTTGTCTAAAAGTCCGGCTATAGAGAACTAACTTTTTCCTTATAGAGTGGAAAAGTGCCATCTGACTCTTTTGTTATTGGGAGATTAAGGGACCCGCCCCCTGATCCCCTAATAACAGGGGGCCATGTGACACTTTTCTACTCTATAAAAGAAATGTTAGCTCTCCTTAAAATTTTTCCTTTGTCTAATTACCCCCTTCCCCGTCTTCAGTTTTTGGATGAAAAGTTTGACATGTTTGTGCCTCCTTAAGGATCAAAATTTCAAGCTTAAATCATTTTCTCTCACGAAAAAGACATGTCACACCGTTCGTTGGCACCAAGGTTGAACGTGCCAACTCGGGCCTACATCAGCTTAGGCATAACAAATTTTTTTAAAATACAAAGGGAGTAGTAGGGAGGGAAATGTTGGATTCGAACCCAGGAACTCCGATAAAGAGTTAAGCCTTTAAATCCTTGAGGCATAAGTATCATTCTCATTGAGATTGAACAGCTCCTATGTTGGAGGTTCCTGTAATCCGACAAAAAGTTTTGGAAAACAAACTGGTCCATTTATCCTTGTACAAAGCTAGACAAGAAATAAGAGCCCAAAACCGAGTTCACGTGCATATATATAACATCATGCCATCAGTTGCTTAAAATATTTTATTTTTTATTGGTTTAAGTATTATTAAACACCAGTCACGTTCATCAAATAGTACAAAACCAACGCATACGATTACAAGAGATGACAGAGTAATACATGGCAAGAGTAAACCAACAAACATTAAACTAGACACTCAAAACACTCGAAGATTTATTCCATATAGCAGGTCAACGCATACAGAGCAGCAAGATTCAAGAGCATGTAATATTGAGCCAGCTTCAGTTCCAAGGCAGCATTGAAAGAAGCATGTGTGCCAAGTATCACCCATTAGTTATCGGAGCTGGATGATGCTTCAGCAGATAAAGAATTATCTGATTGTAGACGCTTCATCTCTTCATAAGCCCATTCAAGACCAGGACAATAATGGAGAGGTGGATTGAACCTCGTGTCGTTGATATCATCAGGCAAAAATGCCCCATTTTCAACCAGAAATCTAATTGCTCTCTTATTTCTTTCCTTAGCTGCATTATGAAGTGGTGTCCCTGTACCCAACACATAAAAGAGGTTGAGTAAGACAAAATAGCAGCAACATTAATGTTTCTTGATTATTTTCGCAGAAAAAACACACAAGCGTTTACAGAATACATTTTTCCTTACTTTCAGGTAAAATAAGTTACTTTTCATCGTATGAACATTATCCTACCTCGAGCATCGTCAGTCAAAACAAGAAATTTATCTTTTGGGGTTTTTTGTTGGGGGGGGGGGGGGCGGGGGGTTGTTTGATCCTCATTTAACGCTTGTAATCATAATTTTACCCGTGATATGACTAGTTTGACAACTAAACATTCCAAACTCATACCAAATCTCCACTGCTCAGTATAATTTCTCATTATAATGAGAATCAAACACCCTTTTAGGATTTTGGTAAATAAACAAATATTTATTCTAAAATTTAATTACTTAAATATAAACTTTTTAAAGCCTAGCTAAACATGTTTCTATAACATAAACTTACAGCCACATGCACCCTTGGTTCGTGCATCAATGTCAGCACCACGCTCTAGCAATTCATCCATAACCTTAAGATGGCCCCCCTTGGCAGCAAGGTGGAGAGGGGTCACGCCATGTGACTTTGAGCCCCAAGCAGCCACATTAACAGCCATCCCTTCATTGAGAAGTCGTCTCACCTATATAAATATGAAAACCAACTATGTCAATTTAAAAAGAAACGAAATAACAGGTGAGCTGCTAAGACAATTTCTGTACTGTGGGTTCCCAGAACTTTCTATTAGACAGAGTGGTTAAAAATTGCCTTCAGTATGTTCAAACTACTTATGTATACGACGAATCAACAGGATAACAGTCGCTAGAAAAAAGAAGACAAAATAAAAGCTTGAAGTCATATTTAGAGTGTGTTTAATTTAGATTTTTGAGAATTGATTTTGTGAAAAGTGATTTTTTTTGGAAGAATGTGTGGTTGAAAAGGAAAAGTTACGAATTTACGTGTAAAATTATTTTAATGGATAAATGTGTGGTTAAAAATGAGTTTGAGTGAAATTGATCTTTGAAAATCACCAATCCTTAATCTCTTCCAAGTAATGTGAAACCCTGCACAAGCAAATTTTGTTTTCTTTGGCTGTGAGTTATTTTTTAGTAATTGATTTGTTAAAAAGTGATTCTTTTGAAAGATGTGCAATTGGAACTTAAAAAGTGGTTGAGATAGTAACGAGGAAATGCAAAAAATGATAATTTATTAATTTTTTTTTTACTTTTAAAGAATGTGTGATTGAGAGTGATTTTCCTAAAGTCACTTCTATGTCCCCTTGGTCAAAAAACAATATTCCTAAATATATATATGGTTGGGTCCTGAACCCAACATCTTCAACCCCATAAGGAACCATGGTTGTTTACCCATGGAGAGCTAAGGTTCATTATGATACAATCTTGTCTGGCAAAGCGGATTACTACAATAATAACACCAGTCAAGACTCCAAGTGAATATCCAGAATCTAATGATTTAACCATAATCCAGGTCCAAACCAACAATTACAAAGAATTATTCCTACTTCAGGAACCCCATCAGAAGAAGAGCTAAACATCGGAAGAACCATATCCTCCAGAGCTACCTTGACATTTCATAGCCAAACTTATCCTTCTTAAACCAGTTACATGAAGAAAGAGGCTGTGTTTCCTGATTTTCAGTTTACATCAATATGGTTACCAACGAATTTTTTATTTTATTTTATTCTTTACTATTGTTGATGAATCTCTACTTCTTCCACAGAAGATATCGTTACTTTTCAAGAAAACTTAGCAGGATTCTTCACCGTCTCTCTCTTATAAATTTACCATTACTGCTCAAATGGTTACTTTTCTTGATGCTTGCATTTCATTGACTAAATTAAGAGGTGATGCAAACATTCATCAAATTTCTAAACCCCCATTCTTTTTACCAAGTTATCACTCCTCAATTTCCTAATTATCCTAACAATGAAATCCACAGGTGAATTTATATTTTGGGCCGAATGTCAACCATATATGTTGCACACCGAAGCAAAAAAATCTACAAAACAATAGAATTAATAAAAGTACCGAAATTGAAAAAACAGAAAACTTAAAAAGAAAATTGTTTCCTGAGAACATTGATAGAGCACAGGAAAATGGCACTAAAGAGGGTACAGTATTACCTGTTTGAGGTCACCTTTCCGAGCATAAATGTGAAGCTGAGTCCAACCTCGATCATCCCTGCTGTCTCCAGACCTACCCAAACTCCTGCTCTTCCGAATAGATCCAATCTCAACCTCTGGCATTATTGAATGTTCCTTTCCTTCTTGATATCAAACACCAAATCCCCCAGAAAGGAAAAGGATTATTATCCCGTAATCTTACAAAACTGAACCACACAGATTCACCTTTTTCTTGTGGGTCGATCAAAATGACTTGAAATTCTTAACCTTCAATGATAAATTCAAGGCTAAAGAGCAGATAATTCAGAATAATTCTTCTTATAGTTCTTGAAGCCCAACAGACTTCAAAAGCAAGTCTTTTCACAAGAAATTAAAACAAAAATACAAGATACCCACGGGCAATCAAGGTAGAAACTTAAATCAATACGTGAATTCGGTCTTATCGTTAAATCTCAGTAGATACCCAGAAAACATATAAAGACATAAGACCCAATGGGAAAGACCAGAAATTTCAGAACTCCTCCTCTTCCTCGAGCAGTTTACATAATTTTCAGACGCAAAAATCAAAAAGAAAGATTAGCGAGAGGAATGATTTGCCAAGTTGTGAGGTGCAAAAGGATTCAAACCAGGACCAAAAGCACGGAGACATCCAGAAACCTCGTTATTCACATTCAACAATGATGAGGATAGATATTTAACAAAGATTATCATTATAAATGCCCAAATCTTGATATTAATAACAAATTCGAAAAAGGTTTTATCTGAATCCTGTAAGTCGGAAATGGTTTGGGGGTTGCATATATATGGCGTTCGTGAATCTGATGAGACCGTGAAAGAGAAGGGAGGAAGATAGAAACAGATATGAACTGGTAGAAACCCTACGGCAGACAGGAGAGACTTGGGACAAATTGTAGAAATTCGAGTGCTTCAACGATTCGTAATTAAACGGATTTGTATACTTTAACGCTTTTGTTAACTAAGAATAAAAATATATAGAAGTCGCTTACCCGACTTCTTTTATGCCGGGTCTTTACGAGCCTTTATATTTAGGATTTGTGTTCTAAAACGATTGCATAAGTCTCGCTTAACAGTTTAGGCGACACTTATATTTAAAATTTAGAGTCGACGCTTTGAGAAGTCTTGCTCTCTATTATGTAATTGTATGCTTCAACACGCTTAAACTCAAAGTTTGTTTCAACACTTTTTCACGTATTCCACTTTGTAGAACATTGTTTGGGACTCATTCATTTCTTTTCATAAATTATGGCCTAACTCTACACTACGCAAATGTTTGGGGCTTGCATTAAAATTCTCCCCAGATCTTTTGACAGCAATAAATTTGTCTTACTTTCATACTTTATTGTATTATGATTTCTATCTCTAAGTTTTGACAATAAAAAAAAATCCTTGTCTGATGATGATAATAAATTAGCCAACGAACTTGTAACGCGTGACTAAAATTTTATATGCACGTAATCCATGTAATCTATAACAAAATTAGAAAAAAAGGTGTTCTATTTTTTTTAGAGAGAGAAAAAAAGTTTTTATATTTGGTAAAGCATTAATGTACAATTTTCTCAACTAAATTTGGCTTGCACTTTTATTTCATTTCTGAATAAAAACTACAATTGAAATTATAAATTTTGTTTATGTAATGTTTGAAAAATTGGTTAAAGAAATGTTCACACCACTTTAGGGGGAAAATCATAATTCTTTTTGCTCACGGTAATAATAATCCCATAAAAATTTTTTCCTTAAAAAAAAAAATAATAAGAAAAAAAATTGTGTGACAGGTCATCAGATATTGGGCACAGATACTTTTCAGGTCAATCATTTTTAATTAATGTAATTAGTTCATTCAACTTCAAATTTGTGTAAATAGTCATTCATCTTTTATGTTCTGCAATTAAAGAACTTAGCTTCTATTTGCTTTCACTCATTGCATCATAATTTGATCATAAACGCTAGACAATTGACTATTAATGTGCAAATTCAAGCTATAATGCCGCAAATTGTAGTAAGACCAAAATGAAATCAATGCTTGCGCACTTGTTTCACTTTTTAAAACATAGCTTTTTACAAGAAAATAGATACAAATCAAAAGCAAATTGAAGTTAGATGTTCTAACCAAACCATATTAAATGTAATTAACCAATATCTACTAGCAAATTAAAGTTTGATACTCTGAATGCTCATGTGCTCAAACTTGGTGGCCTGTGGTGGATTCAACCCAGAAGGCTTCTTTCCCTACAAATACACATCAAAAACTCACAATCAAAGACCCATTGGATTATTCTTTCCCTCGTCCAATCACCAGAAAGCTGTCTAAAATTGCAATCTTGAATTCACTCTTCCCCTCCAAAAGTCTTTACCTGAATTTGACTTAAACCCCCCAAACCACAAAAGACAAATGATAAAAGTGATACAAAAACCTATCTAATCCCAAAAAAGATGATGTCTGGGAGTCCAAAAAATGTCAGCAACCCCTCTGGTAGCCCAAAAAACCCTCCTTATACAGCCACCTTCCACCACCACCGCCACCAGCAGCAGTCCATCATGATTCCTGTTCCTCCTTCTCCTTCTCTACAGCACTTCTCTGCCTCACCTAGTGGTGGTGGTGGTGGTGGGGATGATGATGAGTTTCCCAGGAGGGATGAAAGGTGCCTGCAGTGGAGCAACCAAGAAACCAGAGACTTCATAGAAATCAGAGGCCAGTTGGAAGGAGACTTCTCCTCAACAAAGAGGACCAAGAACCTGTGGGAAATGGTAGCCAACAGAATGAAGGAGAGGGGGTACAGGAGAACTCCTGATCAGTGCAAATGCAAGTGGAAAAATCTTGTGAGCAGATACAAGGTATGTAAATATCTTTGTTAATGAGTATGAATGTGTTACTTAGATGTGCAAGGATACAATTTATGTTTTTATGGATTCCATTTATTTCTTCTGTTCTGTCTCTATGGAAATTTTTTTAGTTATTTTATTTTATTTTATTTTTGGTGGTGTGGTAGATTGGTTGATGAAATTGGAACTTGATTACTAAAATTAGATTCATCCAAGTTTCAATTGAACGTATATGAGTCCTTATGTGTTAGTGCTTAGTATGGCTGCCTGCGTCTGTGCGTATGATTTTATGTCCGCTTCCACCTCATTTCATCAGATTTTCGATGATAATGAGGTGGCTGTGAAATATCTGTTATATTTTATTTCTTCTCCTTTTTGAACGACGGCGATGGCTGATGAAATTCAAATTCTACTAAGTGGAAGCAGAGTCAGTAAATCTGATTGGATTTGTTAAAACTGTGGATGTGTATTCATGAATAATGATTTGTGCCTTTTCATGCCATCCCCCCCCCTTCCTTTTGGGTGAATTTCAGATTTTAATTTATGAAATTGGGATCATTTTATCTTAAGTTCCATTGGAACTGTTGAGGCAGACATGGCTTTCTGATTGTGAAAAAATTTGTCAGGATTGTCAACGGTCAGCGAATTTATGAGTCAGATGAGAAATGCAGATGCAGTTAATGTAGCATTCTAATTGTATTTGCCTTATACGACTATTTTAATTACACATTGATGAGATATGTTTATAATTACCAATTCATGATATTTTTGTATTGGCTGAGAATCAAGATCCTAATAAAATTCACCCCTCCTAACTGGGTAAAATGCCATCTGAGATAATTCAATATAACGTTTTCAGTGGAATCTGCAAGTTCTTTGGTAAATCCTTAAAAACTGCTTTGCAGTAACTGTGGTTAGCAGTTTTTAAGAATATGGAGAGATGAATGGGTTTAGGAAAAAAGGAAAAGAAAAAAAAATTAGGTGGTTTGCTTTGGCGACAGGGGAATTAAAAATGGAGAAACATTTGGCATAGAAATTAAGTTTTAACTTGAGTTTTATTGGGTGATTCACCCCAGAGCAACTGTTATTTTGTTTTTATGTCTGTAGCTAGATGTAACATTGTTTTCTTCCTTGAGATATTGGACATTTATTTGACATGATAATTGTAGAAATCTCACTTAATTTTTTTGGTTCAAATGTCATTATGAGATATTTGTTGTGTAACTTTTTTTTAGATAGGTCCTCGTTTCTTTTCCAGGATTGAACAGTGAGCTTTAGAATTTTAAAGCTTTCGAAGTTTCTCCGGGGAAATTCCATGTTGTCGCTTGGAAGTGAAATGCCTTGTAGAAAAGTTACTTTAAGAATATTGCTTTAACATTGATGTTATGTAGTAAATGAAGCTTGGTTAGGAATTCTGACGAAATAGAAACTGAATTGGTGGTGTTTGCTTGTATCTGCAATTGTTTAATCTTAATCTTGGTAGAAACTGAATAAAGATAGATAACTGAACTGAGATGGAAGGAGGAAGAATCAGGAAGATGTGGATTGTATCAACAGGTGCATAAATGGAATATCGCTTGTCAACAACCAACTGTGATTGATGTTGTGTTCTTCAGGAGAATCAAACAGGATTCAGAGGACTTCTATGTGCTGCTTTTGTCCCTTTGGTAGGCATATTAGTTGGCATGAGCGAACATGGTTGCATTTATATCGTATACTATACCATGAATCAAGAAAAGAGTAGTAATATGGCTGAATGTGGAATGAAAGGAAAAGTCTTGGTAAAGAAAACTTTAAATACTCTTATAAGCCCCCCTTGGTTATGCTTGACTGTTGAGATGGGATAGTAGTGGACGAGCCTGAGGAAGGGGAAAAAATTTGTTATCTCATCTATTTCAGGAGAGCTTTGAACAGACATTGCTAGGAACTTGCTTTTTTGATGTTTCAATTGGTTTTCCACTTTAATGATTCTCTTGCATTTTTTTCCCCTTCCTTTTGACGTTTTTCTTATAAGAATGTATGTATTCAACGGTAGTCGAAACAAGGAAAATGTATGTTACTTGGGGCCAGTCTTAAAGATATGTTGGTGCATTTTGAACTTTCGCCTGCTTTCAAGTTTGAACTTGATCCAGTACAGATAAAAGAAGCTTTTCCTGTGTTCTTATTGATTTTCCAACTTTAGACTGTAACTTTTGATTCATATAGGGACAAGAAACAAACGTTTTAGGCACTGGTCAGCAGTTTCCATTTTTTGATGAGTTGCACACAGTTTTATCAGCAAATGTTAATGATATGCACCAAGCTCGGTTAAGCTATGAGGCTGCTGTGACGCGGGCAAGAAAGAGGCCTCAGAAGGTTACGGGGCACCAATCTGCGGAAGAAGAGGAGGAGGGGGATGAGAGTAATGCAGAAGAGGTTGAGAAAGCAAGCATTGCACAAAAAAGGAAGGTTGGGAGAGAAAAACGACAAAGAGCAGCTCCATCGGAGAAACTTTCTACTGAGTCCTCTACAAATACAAATAATACCGATAGCATTCTTAGTAGCATTCACGAGATGCTGAAAAGTTTCTTCCAGCAGCAACAGATAATAGACATGCAGTGGAGAGAGACTATTGAGAAACGAGCCAAAGAAAGGGAGCTTTTTGAGCTCGAATGGCGACAATCAATGGAGAAACTCGAAAGGGATAGACTGATGATGGAACAGGCTTGGAGAGAGAGGGAAGAAATAAGGAGAATAAGAGAAGAGAGCCTGGCCGAGAAGAGAGATGCCCTCTTGACAACCCTCGTAAACAAACTCATCCGTGAGGACAATCCTTGAGGTGCGCATCTGCAGTTCTAGACAATACTAGATGTCATAATGAACAAGATTTTAGCTTCTTTACTACTACCCAATACTGTCAGAGACTTGTTAGGACAAAGGTTATCTGATTTGCTCTGGCATACAAAATTTTCTAACTAATAGTGCTACATAGGTATATATTATTAAACATCCTCTAAGTTATTCAGTCAGAAAAGACTTCAAACAAAGACTGCTGCCCGTAGGAGATATAGAACTATTGCAGTGACAGAAGCATATATGCCGGATTGCATTCCAGTACAGTAAAGGACCTTCTGTATCTTTTCCCCCTTTTTATTTAGTGATTTTGGCCTATACAGAAAGTTAAACAATTCAAGATTAGAATTATAGTAGTTCTTTATACGTCTGCAAGCGATGATAGACCGATGTTCTTGTTAACAGTGTGGCATTTTCTTACCATTGTAAAGGTTTATGTAGATATTTGCATAACAGTTTTGTACCTCGTCCTTTTACTGAACCGTGCTAGGGAGACGGGCTTAAGAGGCTTGCTTGGATGCAAGAAATGATAAGCAGATTTTCGTTACATGATAAGCAGTATTTATATTGGCATTTTTTTTCACAGTATTTGTTTCGTTATCAAGAAAACTTGTAGGCTGCAATAATGGACTTTTACATGTTACATGTGATGAATTTTCGCAGCCGACGAGAGTCTGCCCGGGGCGAAGAGAGCCTGATTTTTGTAAAATCAAAGTTACCTGGACGATGCGCGCACAACAATTTTTGATGACTCGAAACATTTTCACATAAATAGATATTCATCCTAAAATATTAAAAAATAGCTAAAATTTTTTACTGAAGGAAATTGTTTTATGTTAAAGATGCTACTTACCAAGTTATTTGATTTGGGCTCGAGTATCATTCTCACCCATATGATCTTTAAATTGTACTAATAAAGAGATAGTTAAATTATTATGTTGTAATAGACCCATATGAAAGAATAATGCTATTTATCACCAGTCAAGATGGCAACTAATGTGATATTAAATAATAAGTGAAATTAAAAGAATAAATAAATGACCTACTTGATTCAACTTATCATTTAATATCATCTTGATATGATACCAAACACCAGTAATAATAAATAGCATTACTTCATATGAAATGGTCAAATTAAAAAAAAGTAGTGAAGCTAAACAAATCAGTGAATGGTCAAAAAGAAAAGTTTACCTTTTTCTCATTATTACCCTAATGCTAATTCACCAACAAACATGATAAAACCTTATTCTGTTTTTATCACAAACATGCTAGAGTGTGAAACTTCAGGATTGCAATCCTCAACTTTTCCCCTGGCATGTTTTTAAGTTCTCGACTTATGTTTCATAAACCTCAATTTTTTCCTAAATTGAAATTCAAAAGTAACTTTCTCTGACTTGATTTGAAGGGAAACATAGAATAACTTAAGTCACACAAAATGTAAAATAACTCATATATAAAGCTAACGGTTTGATCATAGTAAAATATAACCACCAAGATTGAAATAGTTTGGGAAGCGTAATTACACTGCGTAAAAGGTCAGCACTATGTATACTAATTTGCGCTAATAAAGAAGATTAGGACTTTAATTTGAAATTAGGGAGAAATTACATACTTAAGTAGCTTTCCACTTTCTCAAAAGAGTTCTTTTCAAGAATCAATACGGAAACAAAAATCTCGTCGTCAGACAGCACCGCCGTCGGTCGCACGTGTGGGAAGTCGCTCCCACACGTGCCACCGTTCCATCCCCATTTGCTACCCAGCAATGCCTCCCCCCCCCCCCCGCTCTCTCTCTCTCTCTCACAGACACGCACTCGCTCCTTGCTGCAAGAATCCAACACTTTATAGAGTGTACAGGCCATATATATACGTACAGAATATGTATACGTATATTTTAGTTTTAGAGAGATAAAGAGAGGGCCCTTTTCAATTTGGTTGCCATTACATAACTTTACAGCTCAACTCTCAATTTACCTCTCTCTCTCTCTCTCTCTCTCCTTGAGCGGAACTTCATATATATTCACAGATCGAATCTATCATCTCCACTGCCTCCACTAGAGGGTACTTTCTTGTTTTACTGAGAATTTTTATTTTTCTTTTTCTAATTTTAATCCTGCCATTAATGTTGTGAGTTTTACGTACTTGCTGGGAAGTTCTCCAAACACTGAAAAAAATTGTTCTTTCGTTTCTTGATGATAATGGGGTGACTTAATATTCTAAGCGTGTCAGCTGTTTACCGTGAGAAGTGATGATTTTGATCTGATTTTCTATGAATGTTCTACTTGGAACATTTTAACATATGTGCGTTTCGTGTTTTATTAGGTATTAATATTTACTCTTCGGTTTCTTTTCTTCGTGGGCATATTAAAATTTCTAGTAAGCTTAGTTTATTTTCACTGATGGACAATTAATTACTATAGATAGCAATGTAGTAGTGAAGTGTGAAGAAGGAAAAGAATTGGAATATGAGAATATCTTGGAGCAGGTTTGGTATATTCTATTGCTTTTTGACTGCACGTTAACAGTTACAAGACACATTCTATGTAATTTTGGGAAGAATAATGCTATGTATCACCTGTCCATATGGTAATGTAGTGACATTAAATGATATAAGTATAATTAAATTTAGGTTCTTGCAATTCATTTAATGGATTTATTATTAATGCCACCTAGAAATAGTGATTAATACTAGTGGTGATAGATAGCATTACTCCTCTGAGAATTATCAGAAAGATTAGTAACATAGACGCTATCAAAAAGGGATTTTCTAGTTTCAGAACTTAAAAAGACACTCTAAAAATTGAACATTTGAAATTTACGTCCATAAAAGCTTATCGTATCCATTCACATTGATGGTGGAGTAATCAATATCTCATGCATATGTGGGATTCTGAGTTAATGTTCTTGTCAGTGAATTCTTTGTGATCAGTTATGGGCTATTATATCGGAATGGTGGTGTTGTTAGGTTGTAGTTCTATCTCAGTCACTCTCTTGTATATAAAGAGAAGAAAAAGGGAAACTGCAAGGAAAAGATTTTTGAAGGGATGGAACAGCTAATTTATAATGACTTTAACTGACTATTCATCTGTTTTCCTTTGGTGTCACATGGAATTTGCCAGTGACGTCATTTCAACTTTTGGTTTTGTTGGTTGTGTGCTACCTCTTTTATTTATTTATTTATTTATTTTTGTGTGTGTGGGTGGTGGGGTGGGTGTTGTTGATAGAGAAGAGCAATTATGTTCAGTGGGTCCTCCTGCCTGACTTATGTGAATATTATATGATTAAACATTAGTCATGACATATTTCATTTGGAATCATTGGTGTGGCATAAGAAGTGATAGCTGCGTTTGCTCTGAATTTTGTTAATTATGAGCTCAAAATGTTAATTCTGTCATAAACCATTGTGATCAATTTACAGTTATTGATTGGCTCTGCCGAACCAATTATTTGGCCCCTTTTGTATTTTGATCTGTCATAATTTGACGCTTAAGATAAGTTACAAGTTTTATAGAGGATAACTTTACTTTGTAGAGTTCAAAAAGCTATTAATCACGATCCCCACACACATTGCTCATGGAATATAAAATGGTCTACGTTTATTCTTAATATAAAAATATTTGAAAACATTATTTATGTTTTGCAGGAGGATCTAAAGTTGCTGCAATATGTCTTTCACCATCTTGATAATTACATAAGCAGGGGACTCATTATGGATCTTGGTGAATTAGGTGCTATGCAGTGATGTTGTTATACCTGATTAGAGCTACAATGGGCAGCTTCTGCCTGAATTTCCAGCAACTATTGCTTTTCTCTATTTTGTTGCTTTACACTCTAACAAAAGAAACTGGAGCTCTAAGTCCTGATGGTATGGTGGTTTATTTTTTGGTCATTAATTTCTTTAATTTTGCATAAGTAGTTATGACTAGACCTGTTAAAAATGTCTAGAGATGTTACCATTCTTTTTGATAACGGGGGATATAGGGGAAGGGAGGGAAATTTGGGGAGGGGCAAGTGTGGTTTGAAGCCTGGACCTCCAGCCTGGAACGCAAGCATCCTAACCACTAGAACACAATTCGAACCACGGGATGTTACTATTCAATGTTGAATAAATAATGCTACATTTATGTAAATAAAATATACCATGAGACGCAAGTCTGTTGCAACTCGGAATGTGTTCTAGATTTGTTTCCTCATAAGTATACTAAGCTTCTATAAGCTATTAGAAGATTCCAGGCCTGTTGTATAGGTTTTTTGAGAAGTGGTTTTTTGAAAGTGAGTTTTGGAAGAATGTGAGGCAAAAAAGTCAGGAAAGAAGTTTTAGTTGTTACAGCTTTTAACGAAATTTAAGTTAGAGTGGGCACTTCATTTATTCAACTCCTTTTCAACTTTCTGAACATTAAGACATGTTCAGAATCACAGCATTGGGATGTGTCATCAGACATTTGGTTGCATAATCATGCAAAACAACAAAGGAAATTGGAATGTGCAAATTCTTATACGTGAAAAATTGCTTTCTGATTTTCAGGACAAGTGCTGGTCAACTTTAGGACTGCCATCATTAGTTCAGACGGTGTACTGCAGCAGTGGAGACCAGAGGATCCTGATCCTTGCGGGTGGAAAGGAGTGGGATGTGATCCCAAGTCAAAGAGAGTCACAACCTTGTGAGTTCATTGTTTCAAGATTTCTTAAATTTCTCTTTGAATATGTATTTGTCCATAGAATGTGCAAAACACCAATGTTGTGCGACTAGGAGGACACAAGAAAGATTTTTGTTGCTTTATTTTCTTTTTTTCTCTTTTTTCTTCAAGCTGATCATCTTCATTTCCTTTCAGGAGAGTTCGGTATTAATATCACTTATCTTAGATAAGCAAGAAGTTACTGCTTTGTCAGCTGTGATTGTCTGATATTTTTAGAGAACTACACATGAAAGTTTGTTGATATGCATTCATACTGTTGAAAATTTAAGTTTCAATCTGAAGTTTTCTGATACGGGGGCAGACATAGAGTCAATATTGAAATTTTTTCTCCACAAAACTAGTAGTTCCACATAAAATTAATAGTTTTCTTTTCTCTTTTCCATCCTTGAAGCTTCTGATGCTATGGCGTTTAACCTCTTGTTTGTATTTGATTGTCTGTTAGTATTCTAAAAGGTTTCCTGCTATAGATATCAGGAATGTGCACTATGATTGATATTTATTCCTGTGCAGAAATTTACTTCTAATAATTGGTTTTGATTAATTATCCAGGAGTCTTCCTAACCACAAGTTTAGTGGACCTATATCACCAGATATTGGGAAGCTAGAAAGTCTGCAGTTTCTGTATGCATCTTTTCCTTTGTCATTCTCACCTCATTAGTGTACCTACGGTTGATACGGTGATAATTATGTGTTTGTAGAGCTCTTCATGACAACAACTTGTATGGGTCAATACCTCCAGAACTGGGAAATCTTACAAGGTTGCAGTCAATGTAAGTACAAAAGGAAACTATTTTCATGAAGTATTTGATACTGTTAATAATGCTGAAAAGCTTATGGAAATTTGATTAATTTGATCTGCGGATAATCTAAAACCTGATTGTGCAACATGAAGTATTTTGGGTGCCCCCAAATCTTAGTTCTTTTTGCATCATTTATTATCCACTGCTGCAGAAGTTGCAGCAAAATAACAGTTCTTTTCCATATAAAACTGCAAACATGCCTTTTTACATATTATGATAAAACTAATATCTTTTGATATAATTTAGTTGCTTTGCGGTCATTGAATATATACATTGTCATTTTAAGTATGTTATTGACAGATAATGCCTCGTGCTAAGATCAAGTTGGTGTTGCTATTGACTGTTTTTGGTTCATTTATGGGTGAATGTTAAGAAATAAGGGCGTGTTTGATTGCCAAAGATTTTCTATGGAAAATAGTTTTTTCCACCTAAATTCCTACTTCTGGGGTGTTTGATTAACATTTTTTTCCATGAAAATATTTTCTGTCTTTTCATCACGTGACCACATTTTCCTTGAAAGCTAGGAAAACATTTTCCTAGGGGGTGTATGTTTTTTGTTTTCTAGGTAATTCATACCTTTTTCTCGTGAATTCCACTTCCAATCAAACACGTTGCAATTTATTTTCTATGGAATTCAATTACCAGTAATTCAATTGATATGAAAATATTTTCTTTTCAAAATAAATTCCGTACTTGTAATCCAACACACCGTAAATGAATTTCTTGATTAGCAGCTGGATTGTTGATGTCTTGTTGTTGCTCTGGCAGCCTATTCTGCATGTCTCTTGTAACTTTCTTTTTATGGTTCTGCTAATTTTCAGTGTCTTTTGGTCCAATGACCAGAAGTGTATCTGTTTGATCTGACTCAAGGTGATGCAGGATGAGCATAAAGAACCATGCATAATTGCATCTTTTGCCTTTTCTTTGTCATCACTGTTTTTTCCTTTCTTTATTGGACTTTGCCTTTCAAGTTTTCAATGTCGTGTGGATTTCCTGCTCCTTTATTTTTTTTCTTTTTTTTTTTTTTAACAGATTTATGCAGGGTAACTACTTAAGTGGATTTATTCCAAGTGAACTGGGAAACCTGTCTCAACTTGAGAATCTGTAAGTAGTATATTACTCTTCCCAGTGATTCTGTGGCGCTCACAATGAGATTTGGAGTATGCATATGGTCGTGAACAAGGTTTCATGGCCTATCAATGTGATAGACATGCCCAGTATGAAAGCCACCAAAAAAATTCCATAGCATTTATCCATCTTCATTTTATTGGAAGCTAAGCTGAAGTTTTCACTGATTTACTACCAGCCTCTAGACATGAGTAGCTAGTCAGAGAATGCTAAAGATCCGAGCCATAGAAGTTACAAATTACTTATTAGATCGAATGTGCTTATCCACTTTAATAGAATGGTTTGCATATCCAGACTAATAACGATCCGAGTCATTTCATGAATAAAATGTGATCATTAACTAACCAACCAACAAAACAACTTTTCACAGATAATATCTCGTAGTACTGAAACATATAGCAATCAATTAATGCGGCTGACACTGAACTTGGTTATATGAAATGGTTGAATAATTGAAAAATGAGATTAATACACATTTGATTTGATGGGGCGTTAAAACTACACATTGGATTTCTGGGTTCTCAAATGGAAAATTTCATAAATGACAATTGTAAAAATCTTCCCTTTCACTGGCAAAGAAAAATATCAGTTCATATCTTTTTCCGGGGTACCTAGTACTGTTATCAGGGTTAAACTGAATCAATAAGGATGAAATGATTAGTTGTGCCACTTCGAATGTTGGATGAGATGTTGCAACATTGTATATACTCCTCCAACTCCCATTCTCTTTCACAAAAGACAAGGTAAAAAGGTTCTTGCTGAACTGCAAAATTTGTCTTACATAAGATACAGTTTAAAACCAGAGCATCAATAAATAGATGCATCTTGTTCAGATAAAATGATAGTGGTTCAAAACTGATTATTCCATCATCATCTTGGTCAATAATGCTTATCTTATCATCTCTTTGTGTGTGTGTGAGAGAGAGGGGGTAGAGAGAGAGAGAGAGAGAGAGAGAGAGAGATTTTTCATCCAATGAGCAAATGGAATTGAAGCAACTGGAGCAAAAAGTTTGGTATGATATTGCTACCGAAAGAAAATGAAATTTGTTGCTCATTGATAAGACAGGAGCAAGTGTTGGATGGCACTAACAGTGATTTAGCTCCTGACGATCAGATCAAAAGGAGCTGTGTAATAATTGTTAGATAGGCCTAAGTGTAATCAAATAGATATAATACCAAGAGCTTGTTCTTGTGAGCTTTATGTAAGAGTTTTAAATTTATGGTGGGAATGTAAAGAAAGATTAGTGGGAAGTGTGAAAATATGTTTTTTGTGGAGAATATGTGGTTGGTATTAATTTGATAAATTTTTTGGTTTTGATAAGCTCCAAAGAACATGCTCCAAATATTTTAATCAGAACGTTTAAATTTTATTTGGGGTAAGCAAAGTATTTACCATAGAATATCTGTTGGTTTGGCTTCCATTTCCTTCTTTGGTTTTTAGCTATAGTCAAGAAGCTTCTGTTCATTCATTATTATTATCTCAGAATCAAGGATCTTAATAATATGGTGTCATGCTTCTGGGAATTACCCTAGCCCTAATTTGCAGTCTGTCCGTGCTGCATGGAATTATCTGCTGTGTCATATTGGGATTTTGTTATTACACAGATGCATTTGTATGAGTCCTCTCAACAATAATGATTTAATTTGCTGCTGGTTTTTCAGAGATCTGTCAAGCAACTCTCTGAGCGGTACCATTCCTACATCTCTTGACAAGTTAAGCAAGCTGTCAACCTTGTGAGTGCCTATTGTTTCCAAATACATAAAGTCCTTTCCTCGTTTACTAAGTTTAATACTTATTTTTGCTCTTGTACATTGTCCGAAGCAATGTCTCAACGAACTTTTTGGTGGGATCAATACCCTCTGAAGGTGTTCTAGCCAATTTTCGTGGTGATTCGTAAGTTCCTAAACTTTAGATAATCTTCTACTGGGTGCTCTATGTTGTCATATGCTTTATGGCCTTCATTATGAAGCTGAAAAATGTGCTTTTTGTATTTTTCATGTTAGTATAAGGACATGTCTGATTTAGATTTCCTCTAGAATTAGTAGTGAAAATATGAGGTTGTAAACTTATGGGGAATAGGGGAAACATGTGTTCACGTGTATTGGGCCCATAGTCACCAGCATATTTGTCATTCTACGACTTTTACCCTTGTTTTGGTTTCATTCCAAGTTTATACCTAATAATGGTAATTTTGACCATTACCATTTTGTACAAGTCAAAGGCCAATGAAATGTTAGATTTTGTCTTTACCCACCACTTGCGAAGCATGGACCCACTCCCCATTCCAATGGTGGAATTTTTTATTCTAAGTCTTGCTTTCTGGTTTACTGTGCTTCTAATTTGATTTTGTTCATGGTTGTTGATTTCTTTTTGCTATTTGTTCCCCATTCAGTAATTTCTGTTGTTATTGAAAGTTGAACTATTACACTATAATTTAAGTGAAGAAAGGTAGAAAAGTGGAGAAAGCCAACTTTTGTCCTCTTTTCCTTTTTTTCCCTTTCCCCCCAATAATATATACATGTTATGTAGGAACATACTAGTAATTAGAAAGTAAAAAAATCAATTCATGGAGAGACTAAGTAAACTTCAGCTAACTTTGGCTTCTGTGTACCATTTGATTAGCAACATTTTTTAGGTGTTCTACGTGCTTCTAGTTCAATCCCTACTGTGATTTTATATTTCTCTAATATTTTCAATAGAGATGCATGGCTCTGCTTTTGCATTGCTGATTGATGCTTTTCTTGCCAGCTTTGTTGGCAATCTTGGACTATGTGGCAAGCAAATAAAAATATGCAAAAGCAATGGTAGTTCTGCAGCATTGTCACCGAGTGATCTAGGTAAAATTTATTGTTTATTCATTGTCTTTTCAATTTCCAGTAGCTGAGATGTTAAGTCAACAGTATGTATCATGAGTACTGGACCTTAGTGATAGAGCAAGGAAAGGACGGGCTCGCCTTTTCCTTTGTTCTGGAGCCATATTTTACTTCTATCTCGACATGAGTGATCATAGTTCAGTTGAAGGCACATACAAGGGATTCATATCTGCTAAATCCTCTGTTCTCCAGTGTGTCTTCCTGATAGTGATGTGGATATTATGAGAAGCCAATATGCTAATGATTTTCTTGAGGATCCTATCATTATCCTCATAACTGACTGATACTAATGAATTTCTCTCTCTTCTTCCTTTTTTTTTTTTTTTTTTTTTGTTGGGGGGGGGGGGGGCG
>CAVNYN010276122.1:0-21583 GCA_963692815.1 Nyctanthes arbor-tristis | reverse complement strand
CCCCCCTCTATATATATATATATATATATATATATATATATATATATATTAATTAAAAAAATTAAATATGCGGTACCTTTATATCGCAATCTTCCTGTCAAAAATTTGTTATCAAGGACTTTCTCAATATTTCAAAATTTCCTAGATTTTTTGAAATTTTTAATTTTTTTATTCTCTTCTGCTTATCCATTTCTCTAACTTTGCATCATCTTTCCAGTTTCGTTCTTACCTCTTCTATATATATATATATATATATATCTGTTAGCACTGAAATGATCAGGCATTCCATTTAGTCTAGCGTTCTTTAATCACAGGTTTCTGTCGATTTTCAATATTAACTTAAGAAATAATACTAAATACGAAAATTATAAGATTGCTACAAATATACATATATATATATATATATATATATATCTAAATCAAAAGTAGTCTAAATAAGTTTTCCAGCCTAACTCGCTGACATCATGGTTGATGTCATATTTTTTTTATTATTTCATTCTTTGTATTTTAAAATGGCTAATTTGCTTAATTTAACCCTAAATTTAATCATAAACTTTTAAACTTTGATAGTTTCAATATCAAATCTCATATTTTGTTTTATGTGACCTAACTTTTTTTTTTTTACTTAAAAAGACAATAATACCCTCCAATTCTTCAATCAATCTATATATATATATATATATATATCTAAATCAAGTGTAGTCTAAACAAGTTTTCCCGCCCAAATAGCTGACGTCATGGTTTATGTCATATTTTTTTATTATTTTATTCTTTGTATTTTAAAATGGCTAATTTACTTAATTTAACCCTGAATTTAATTATAACCTTTTAAACTTGACAATTTCAATATCAAATTTCATATTTTGTTTTACGTGATGTAAATTTTTTACTTAAAAAGACAATAATACCCTCCAATTATCTGATCAAAACACTAATGTCATAGTTGATGTCATATTTTTTTATTGTTTTATTCTTTTTATTTTAAAAATGGCTAATTTGTGTAATTTAATTTTAAATTTAATCCTAACCTTTTAAACTTGAGATTTCAATCTCAAATCTCATATTTTTTTACATGACCTGACTTTTTTACTTAAAAAGACAATAACACCCTCCAATTCTCTGACCAAATCGTTGACGTCATGGTTGATGTCATATTTTATTTTTTTATTGTTTTATTCTTTTTATTTTAAAATAGCTAATTTGAGCAATTTAACCTTGAATTTAATCTTAACCTTTTAAACTTGACAATTTCAATCTCAAATCTCACATTTTTTATGTGATCTAACTTTTTTTTACTTAAAAAGATAATAATATCCTCCAATCTCATTAACTTAGAATCTATATCTATATTATATTAATCTAAATTAAGTATAGTTTCTACTATATTTTCTTTCTTTGACTGGTGCCGTAAGATAACTGATGACGTCATGTTTTGCCTATTTTCTCATGTTTTCCCTGCCATGGAATTTAAAATTTCATTTCCCAATTAAACTCATAAATATTGAATTTTTTCCATAAATATATATATATATATATATCAAGAGTAGTCTAAATAAGTTTTCCCACTCAAATCGCTGACATCATGGCTGATGTCATATTATTTATTATTTTATTCTTTGTATTTTAAAATGGCTACTTTGCTTAATTTAACCCTGCATTTAATCATAAACTTGGTAGAGTTAAACACTTGTTAAATTTGTACTTGCATTATAACTTTAGAAAGTTATTGTGAATTTGGTTCGCCTCAATCATTTTTACTTGAATATCAATAATTTTTTTAGGGAGATTTTGGCATCATTTTCATTGAAAACACGCAAAGCTTACATGGTTTTTTTTTCTTTTCATTCTCGTAAATTTTTTTAATGTTTTGGCATAATGTGTGGGAAATTGAAAACTTAAGAAGTTTATGCATTTAGATTTGTTTATCAAAAAATCGATCTCTAATAAATTTCTCACAAGTATTTATTCTTTTTTCATACCATTTTCCTTTTTCATAAGTTTGGGTTTCAAAATCATATAAGGTGAAAATTTCTGAAATTTCATAAAATTTTAAAGATATTCAAAATGCAAAGAGTCAATTCAAAGTTCAAGTATGGGGTTTGACTAATACAACGTTGAGAATGAGTGCTATGTTTAATAAATAAGGACCTATACCCATACCATATATGTTGATTTGGTCCATTGAATATAGAAAAAGATTTCAGTTAATGAGTATATTAGTCTAATTTTTTCCGTTGATTTACATTCCAATTTTTATATTTTCAACTAATGTACAAATGTTTCTCATTCATTTTTTAAATTCCTATTGTATTTTTTTAGCATTGTTCTTCTCGTGCATCGCACGAATACTATACTAGTTATATATATACACACACACACACACACATTAAACTAGTCAATTTTTTTAAGATACCTACTATTACATTCTTTTGTATTCTAGCATTAAAATCTTTTTGTACTTAAAAAGCCTTTTTTAAATTTAAATCAGTTTCACTTATATTTTTTTAGCATATGAATAGTCGAGCACTTTATGTTGTCAACTGGCGTGTTTCTTATTTTATTTTTTGAACACAAACTTAAATATCTAAGCTTCAATTGACTTTCGAATTTTAGTCTGACACTTGTATGTTTTAATTCCATGTTTTTTTTACGATTATAGATGTATAATTAAATTCAAACTTTTTTTTTTTGGCTTCTTAATTAGTTGAGTTATGATATTTTTTTGTTAACCGCGACGACATGGTCAAGTGATAATAAAATTAATTTAATAAATCAAATGGTGGAGCATGATAATGGAGATTCATCATTCAATGTTTTGAAACAAGATTCACCATTCAATTTAATAAAGATCGGAAGATATTGACACGCCCCACTCCCAACTTCTCTAATCTACTTGAAGTGTGACGTGCACCGGCGATAAATTCTAACTAAAAGCTAGAATTTACCGTCAAGGCTCATGAACATACTAGTTATTTTAGAAAAATTTCGACAGCATCTTCTTTAATTTGTTAACAAACTAACCTGCATAACACCCAACATCAACCCAAATACACCTCAAATTTCCCAATATAAGTAACATCACCTCTTAATTGAAGAAATATACTAAACCGATTATAATTTCCATGAAAACATCAAATACATACCAGTAAGTTAACCTTATCGAAGTCTATAACTCATAGTAACAACAAACTCATAATAATCCCTATGTGATGGCTCGAATCCTTAAAGTAGCAGGCTCAATCATAATGCGTTACCCAAACTCCGATTGCTGACTGAAAAGAAAATCGTTTAGGAAAACATATAAGCTAAGTAGCCCATTGAGTGAAGTTTTATAAATAAACGTGCTTTGAAAGGTCGAAAGTACATCTTTTGCAAAATCTCGTAAGATGGACAAAACATTTATTGGTTTTCATCATTTGAAACATCATTCCAGCATAATATCAATATTGATGAAATAATTGCATACTAGAAAACATCATAAATATCATAAAATTCATTAGAGAACATCGTGAACATCATTCATTTAATAATTATCATACAATCCACTAGAAATATCATAAAAACCATTTCATTTCAAAATCATTAAGGAATTTTCCTCAAAGAGTATCCAACATCACATGATCATGATATCAAGTCATACGTGCGTAGACGTCAGTTTGGGCCATAGGTACCTTATGACCCCTTCGCCCTTATGACCCTTTCGCCCTAGGCGACACAATTAAACAGCTTGAGCCATAGCTAGCACATAGGCCCTTCGCTTGGGCGGCGTTCATTTGATCAGTTTAAACCATAGGCTCCTTCGCCTATAGACGGCATATCATAACATTGGATACACATTTGGAGGTTTTCATATATCATAAATCATGTCTCAACTCAACATTTCTTTAAAATCATGAAGCATCATTTCATACAAATATTCACATGAACTTTTCTAAGAAGTATCAACTTTCATGAAATTTTCATAGGAATACATTCATCATAAAACATTTTAAGTTTTCGTGAAATCAAAACATAACATATTTCACTTAGAAAAAAGAGAAGGAAATGCTCCACTCTCCGGCTGAGTAGCATCCTTTCGTGTTTCATTTCCTGTGACATCATATGAAAATTCCACTTAACATCTAATTCCTTTCTATTTCTCAATTCACACATATAATTTAATTCTTTACTTAAACTAAATATAAAACTTCTTTGGCATTATAACTTCTCTATTTCATTATATTTCCTTAGATTTCCTTCACTACATCTTAGGAATTGTAATGATATCATATATTAAAATCTGAAGTCCCCTCCGTACATCAACATAAACTCTTAGCCTTTAACAAATTCCCATATTTCCTATAGAATATTAAATTATTCAATAATTGCATGTATTCTCAATTTCATTCAATTTTCCAATCACCATGATATTATTCCATAAGTTCATAACACCAATTTATTGGATCAAAACTTAGTTCAAGTCTTTAAACAAGGATTGTTAAGTTTTTCTCTTGTTTGGGTAATGTTCATTCAAAACCATTTTCTACCCAATAACGGTATCATATGTTTATGAAATTTTACCATAAGGTAAAACACTTATATAAGTCCATCGTATATAAAATTGAGTTCAAGAAAACTAAGTTAGGAACACCAAATTATTTTTTCCCACTCCCATAATCTGTTCTTGGGTCTGCACCGTCATTCTTCACAAAACATGTCATAAAAACCCCTACCGACCTCCAAATGGTATCATTCAAATTCTGGATGATAGACGACTCGTAGAAGATCATTTCTAACTTGTATCTTGTTAAAATTCTACTTATACAATCAGTTATGGCCTTCTAAATTTGGAAGGGCAGAAACTTCACACATAATAATACATTGCCTAAGGTCCTTTTATTAAATTCACACATACATACTTGACTTCTTAGAATTCAATATTAGCCTCTTATGCTCTCCTTTTCATTAAACAAGACATAGCTTCCTTCTTCCAATTAATTCTAAAGTTTCATTTAATTTAACAAAATACAATGATATTCACTTCAAAGTCCCAACAAATACTTCATTCAAAATTTCCAAATACATCTAACCTATATCAACAAACTTATCATTTTCCCTTTTAGGATTCATTACAAGACACCATAGAGCAAAACCCCAAATTTCTTAATTTTTAGAGTTTATGAAAATCAACCCACAATATATAATAGGAGTTAAAGATTAATCCCCATCATATATATAAACATCAATTATGTAAACATCAATTATAAACAATATATAATATATAAACATCAATTATGAGTCCCAAATAATAGAAATAAATCACAAATTCAATACCCAATAGAAAATACATAAACCCTAAAAATAATTTCATTGACTTACCTGCTTGAAATTGCACAAAGAAATCGAAACCTAATTACCAAATCATGCCAACAAAGCAAAATTTCCTCACTTTATTTTCTTTTCCTTTTCCTTTTCTTTCCTTTTTTTTTTCCTTCTCGCTCGGCTCTGCTTCGTCCCTCTGTGTGTGTGTGTGTGTAATGTGTGTAATGTGTGTTTTGCAAGACAAATCCAGTTGTATATATTGAAAATTGCACACAAAGTCCCTCAACTTTGGTAAGTAATTTAAGTTGGTCCTTGAAATCTTATTTACCTGTAAGTCCTTCTACCTTAATTCTTTTACTTTAAACCCTTTGATAACTTTAATTTTGACCCAAATAATTTAATTTTTGGCCTTGACTTGACTATCTCACCTTTGACTTTTGGTTTATAAAAATTGGGATGTTACATATATAATTCTCATCATTTAATTGCTTAATAATTATTGATAAATTTGATTATCCAATAGGGTAACTGATGGATATATAAGTGTCGTGCCTAAGATTTGTAGTTTACATTAATTAATAGAAATTAAACATATATATATATATATATATTTTGAAAGGATATATATTGTTAGTTTAAGTTAATTATTAAGAATTAATAGTTGTAGTTTTTTCTTAATATTTCCGGCTATGAATTTTAATAATTATGACTACTTTTCCTTTAAAAAAATATATAAATATTCTTATGTATGAATAATGCTATTTATTTAGATTGGAGACCTAATTATTATTTTATTATTGGATCTTGAATAAATTAATGTTCTCATGTATTTATTTATATCTGCCCATTCCCAATATAGTGCTGCCAACTAGATGATTGGAGACAGGATAAATAACATTACTTTTTATGTATTATTAATTTATATGATTTTCATATTATTTGGCTTTATTGGTTTTAAACAAAAAATATTTTAAGAGCATATGACACTACAACCTAACAATATTTTGTACCATGCTATTTATCTAAATTAGTGCAAAAAAGTAAAATGATATTTATACATTACTATATTATTATGTGGTTGACGTTAAAATTAATTATTTTTTATAAAATTTCACCATACAAAAAAAAACTTATAAAATTTCATATTTTTTATTTTTTAAATAATTTGATATGTATTCTTCTCATGCAACGCTAAGGTGAGAATCTAGGTAGGCTAGTAGTGAAACATTTATGGTAGTAAATTTCGTACAAGTAAGAAAATTTTACTTCGAAAAAATAAATAAAATCTTTAGTTAAGTTACGCTTTTCCTCAACATATATCTATTGCTTGCTTTATAGCACGAATAGAATAATACATGAGGATCCACCTCAATTCTATATCTTCTAATTATTCTCAAATATTTAAATAACTATTTATGATTACAATGTAAATTAAAGAACGACTAGTGGTTTTTTGCAGTTAAGATAACAAATTTTGAGCATGACCAGCTCTTATATATATATTGTTATAATTATAATATAATATAATAAAAAAATTATTTTTAATTAATTAATAACAAAAGTTTTGGAAACTTTATTCAATTATAAAAAGTCGTGACGTTTTCAAACTCTATCCTTAATTATCATATTTTGCAATCCTATCCTTAATTATCTTGAATTCTTAATTAATAAGATATATAAAATAATAATAATTTTTTTTTTTTTGCAACCAATAATAATAATAATAATATATTAGATCCAACAGAATCCCAACAGGATTTACTTACGTTACAGTATTTAGTTTGTTAGGATTAGTGAAACCTAGTCCTAGTCCAAACCCACACGTACGTCTATATATATATATATATATATATATTATTTATCCTCTTCCTCATCACCTCTCCTCAACCCATTGTTTCAATTTTCATCTTGATCAGATCATTCAGAAGCCTAATAGAAAAGCTAGAGCAACCATGCCTGCTCAAATCATGTCGGTCGAGAAGGGCGGTGAAGATTTCCCGGCCAAGCTGACAAAACAAGTCATTGTTTGTTCCATCATTGCAGCCTTTGGAGGCCTTATGTTTGGCTATGACATTGGTATCTCAGGTACGTATACACGAAGAATTCCCACTAATAAGTACGAGCCACTAGAAACATTCTGGTACTCAAACGGGAACTCGTTTTTCGTTTTTGCTTTTAAAAAAAAAATTGTTTTCATTCAGTTCTGCCACATCATGATTCTGGTTTCATAGCAGGATTGAATTCATCTACTTGGTTTTCGTGTCTTTAATGTGTTTGAATTGTTTTTCAGGGGGAGTAACTTCCATGGATGATTTCTTGTTGAAGTTCTTTCCACTTGTATACAAGAAGAAGCATAGGGCTAAAGAGAATAACTACTGCAAATATGATAATCAACTTCTTCAATTGTTTACTTCTAGTTTGTACCTTGCTGCTGTGGTATGCAGTTTCTTTGCTTCCAAATGTTGCCGGAAATTCGGCCGCAAGCCAACCATGCAAATGGCTGCTGTTTTCTTTTTCGCCGGCGTCGTACTTAACGCGGGAGCCATGAATCTTCCGATGCTCATCATCGGACGGCTTTGTTTGGGTGCAGGCGTCGGATTCGGAAACCAGGTATTGATTGATTGTGATGTGAATTTTTTTAATTTATCATGTCCTTTTCAAGTGATCACAAGCTTTTTGCTACAACTATCTTGATGTATTTTTGTCTCTGTATATGATTTTTTTTTTTTAGCTGTTCTTTGATTGTTCCCTACTATAGGAATATCATAAAGATTTTGATAAGGACATGTTGCATATGTTATTTAATGATGATAACATCATATTATTATTTATAATTCTCTTCATACCAACGTTTTGTCAAAATAAACGACGCTCTTCCGATCTTTAAGACTTGGGGTCTATTTTAAAAGTTTTAACTGTTTAACATGAGCTACTGACCATATATAGATTATTGATTTCTTTTTTTTTTAAATATGGGATTTATCCTTTAAATAATACAAGATTCATGCTCAAAGTCACATGTTAACTTTATTGTCAAACAACAATTTCAGGCAGTGCCACTCTTCATATCAGAAATTGCCCCAGCAAAGTACAGGGGAGGCCTTAACATTTGCTTTCAGATGTTGATCACACTGGGAATTTTATTTGCAAATATTGTGAACTATTTCACTTCCAAATTACACCCCTATGGTTGGAGAATCTCTCTTGGTGGTGCTGCATTCCCCGCGATTTTCCTCGGCTTAGGCTCCCTCATCATAGTCGAGACGCCCACCAGCCTAATAGAACGAGGCAAAGCACAAGAAGGTCCGATCTCTCTAAAGAAAATCCGGGGCGTAGAGGATGTTTCAATAGAGTATGAAGAGATTCAACGAGCTACTGAAATCGCGAATGCAATCAAACACCCTTTTAGGAACCTAATGAAACGCTCGAGTAGACCTCAACTTATATGTGGCACTATTTTACAAGTTTTTCAGCAGTTTACCGGAATCAATGTGATCATGTTTTACGCCCCGGTTCTTTTTCAAACCATGGGGTTGGGCTCTGATGCATCTCTTTTATCAGCGGTTGTCACCGGCACGGTCAATTCGGCGGCTACTTTGGTTGCAATTTTGTTTGTGGATAAAGTTGGAAGAAAGAAACTACTTGTTGAAGCAGCCATTCAAATGCTTATTTCTCAGGTAATATTTTGTAATATCATAATATATATTCGTGAACAGAGCTGATCACCTACCCCCAGTCGACAGACAGCTTATTACATTCTTGTTCGTTTTCGCAGGTTATTACAGGGGTGATTCTCAATGAGCATCTTAAATCAACAAATTCCATAACAAAACTTTATGCATACATAGTACTGGCAATGATCCTTGTATTCGTGTCGGGTTTTGCGTGGTCATGGGGTCCGTTAGGATGGTTAATCCCGAGCGAAATTTTCCCACTCGAGACGAGAACTGTTGGATTTTTCTTTGCTGTAAGCATGAACATGATTTGCACCTTCATAATTGCTCAAGCATTTCTCACAATGTTGTGCCATATGCGGTCGGCAATCTTCTTCTTCTTCGCCGCGTGGATTGTTGTAATGGGCTGTTTTGCCGCATTCTTGCTGCCTGAAACAAAGGGAATCCCCATTGATGAGATGAATGAAAGAGCCTGGAAAAAACACTGGTTTTGGAAGAGATATTTCAAACTTAATGGGGGAGATGACTCTACTAAGCCTGTGGGAGATAAAGAAGCATCCTTTTAAGAAGCTTTTTAAGTATATATTGTTTTAACTGATTTGAGACACTCTTTGGAATTTATTTGCAACTTCATTTTAATTTCTACATGAGAAAGTGTTCTGTAATATTATTATTCATTGGAATGTTGATTTTAGTAGGAATTTCAGATGAAAATTGTGCTACGTAGATCGTTCTTGGTTGACTTACTAGTCGATCGCATGCCTCAAGTCCAGAAAGGGTCGATAAAGTAAAGTGATCTTAAATCAACTCGATAGATTCTCCATATGTTCGAATATATTTCTATAAACCTGATTTTCTCCCTCTTGACTTTAAGTTTTAGCATAAAGATACAATGATCTGTCTTTTGACAATTCTATATTTAATGGCAACTAGCAAGATCCCTACAAGATATTATTAACATATCTTATTGGCCATAAGGGTCGTTATTAACTCTCGACGCGTAAAATGAGTCAGGATTCTGAACGCGGTCTTGTCACTTCCACATCTTTGTCAAAAATCTAAAAGTTTAACCCATGTTAATTTTTATTTTTTATTTAAAAATAAAAATAGAAACCCAATATTCTTTATTAGATTCTTTAAAATGATTTTGTGCGGGAAGGAAGAAAGAAATTAGAATATTTCCAAGAAGATAGAGACATATGGACAACCGAAAGTGTGAGGTTCTAAGTTGATGTATGATGTTAAGATGATGCTGAAAATCAGAATAAAGTGTGGCCCTATAGGGTGCTTTCAGGTGCAACATGCACATAAGGGTGTTTCTTTTATCAAAAAGAAAAAGAAACTGGTTATATGTTCATATTGCCTGCCCTTGAATTCTTTGCTAAGGGGTATGTAGCAGAATATACCATGCTCATAAATATTCGGTATGTAATACGAGATAACATAGTAGATATTTAAGAGATTTTACCTTGAGATGTTGAGTTCTCGATGTTAAAATGATACCGTGAGTCTGTGAGAGTATTGTTATCATCAATTGCTAACATCAGTTCGACGCAATTGATATCAAAAACACCTTTTTACATGTCAATCTTGTGGAGAAGCTATAACGGAGGTTAGGGTCGACTTTAATGCAAATGGTAATGTTGTCCTGTTTATTATTAGTTTTTTAATCTTGTTTCATTTTTTTCCACATTGGTTTTATGATTAAACAGGTGTTTATTGATTTCATTTTCAGCTGGAAAAGAAGACCCTGTTGATTCTGACAAACTCTTTGCCTTGGTTGTGGTCTTGCGGATAGTAAAATGGGGATAATGAAGAATCTCGTTAATCCATTCATGTGCTTCACTAATTAGATGATCAGGTGCATTCTAAATTGAAGTGTGCGGGAGCAAAGAATCTTCCCTTGTCCTTGGGCCCTCGGCGTAAGCCCCTGTCCCATTTCGGCATACATTTTTTTTTTTATTTTTTTAAACAATCGTCATTGCCTTAGTGCAGAAGCTGAGTTGATTTAATGGCAGTATGGCACTCAGATTTGTAAGCTATAGTAGCTGAAGATAGTCTTGGATGAGAGGGGCAATTCAAATGATAGAACTTCTTTTACCATCCCCTGTTCTTTGTCCTTACAACTATGGTTATTATCATTCTTGTAATGGCCACTTCTCAAGAAGAAAGCAAAGCAGAAATGACAATCAGAACCAAAGTGGTCGCCGCATTCATGACCAAAAACCGCACAAAACGTCCATTTCTCAGTTCCATGCAAATCAAATGAAAGAAGCCATGACAATTATAAGCGTATTTCATTAACAATGTGGCATTTGCAATATCTTGCATCTACCTCGAATGCAGGGGATTGTGCATTGATTTTACGATGGTACCAGTCCGTAATTAGGGAACAAAATATTCACAATAGAAGATGAAAAAGAAGCACAAACAAGCTATGCTGCTAAACTTCAAACTAGGAATTCCCAAACTAGCAAAAGCCAAAGCCAAAGCCAAGGCATGCAATTTCACGCATGAGGAAAATAATGCCCTGATTGCATCTGAAAAGCCATGTTCTGAGAACCCAATAACGATTGATGGACACCACCTCTTTGCATATGTTGAGACTGAAGTTTGTTTCCATAAGAATTCATGCCATAGGAAGCAGCAAACACGGTCCCCAGGCGGCCGCCTCCTCCGGCCTGAAATCCGCCAATGAATGCTTCATTTGGTGATTGGGACCAGTGGAAAGGCAGCTTGTGCATTGGTGTCGAGCTCGCCTGCTGCGCAAGGATCGTTGACTGCTCCAGGGACTGTGGTTTTTTACTCTCGGGCGAAGGGGTCTGATTCTCACTTAGGTTCACGGTTGTTATGTCGTGAATGCTCGCTCTGCGCTTGTCTTTTCCGCCAGAAAGTTGCCTAATGAAGTACTTCTGAGCATGGCTAGCAACTTGTGTTGGTGTTCGAGTGATCACGAAATTGCGCGAAATGTTTCTCCAATCCCCTTTTCCATACTTTTTAAGCCCCATTAGAAACAACCTATGTAACAAAACACACAAAATACATGTCAAATGAATCAACATTAAAATCAGCAAGAAACATACACATTCCCACCAATCCATCAGGACAAAGTCAAATCATAATAATAAGCATACATACATCTAATCTAGAATCCCTATTCTTGATCAAGTTTTCAAGCAATATTCATTCAACTCAAAAGTATTCAGAGATAGAACAGAAACTCACTTATGCTCCTCTTCTGTCCAAGGGACACCCTTTTTCCTTTCTTGTTCATTAGGCCTAGCCGAAGAGGATCTTCTTCCACCAGTGACGAAACCTTGGTCGTATCCATCATATCCTCCGCTACCCCCCCATTCGAGCGTAAAAGGCGACTTCGTGCTGTATCCAGGGATAGGAATTAGCCCTGCCTCTATGCTACTGACATCATCTTCCAACAATTTGTATTGCCTAATCACATCCCCCACAGTCTTCCGCGGAACCATTTCGGCAACTTTCTGCCATCTATCCGGCGTGTCCTTATCGTATAGCGCAAGAGCATTCTCAAAGAGCTTGTTCTCAGCAGGAGTCCATCCGGTGCTCCTGCTGTCCTCAAGCAACGAAGTGGAATTATTAGAAAAATAAGAACTGGGTGACAGAATTTCCATGCCCCACCTCATGAAATTCCAGTAATATGCTGAGATATATAAGAGGATTTTTGAACAAGTGTTGAATATGATGAAACTGGGGAGAAAGGTGGGGTTAAGAGGAAATGCAGAGAGAGGGGGAAGCTTCAGAGTGGCTATATCAGTGGTAAATCACGAGGCATTTTTGTGGGGGAATCAGAATACTTTTTACTCTACAGCCACCTCTCACTTGAGGAATCTTAAAAAGACCACAACTTTTTTCAAATTCAAAGAAAATCACACAGATTTTGGAAACCAGGAAAGAAAAATTGGTAATAATTAATTAAACAATTTCACTCAATAGAAACCCACAAAACCATCATTACAAGATCTGAACCCACAGAACAATCATTAAAGATCTGAGCCCAGAAAAGCCCAAAAACAATTCCAAGAAAATGATACAAAAAGATCTTCAACCCACAGCTTGAAATTACTTCACTACAGAAAAAGCAAGACACAGAGAGACAGTTGATGTTAAAAGTGAGGGGGGGTCGGGAACTGGCAGAAAACCTGAAAAGCTGGTGGATGGAAACTTGAGTGAGAAAAAACAGTGGAGAAAACACTGAATTCTGAGAGCGGCCTGGGATTTTGTGAGGAGGAAAAAAGTGGAAACAGAGAGAGCCTGGTGCTTCCTCCTTTTTCCTTTGATGTATTGAAACACAACAAAGAAAAGAGAAGAAAGCAAGAAAAAGATTGTGACAATGGAAAGCAAGAAAACTAATCTGAATCTGAATTTTACTTCCCCAAAATTCCCAAAAAAGAAAAAAAAAAAGGAAAACAAGGAAAATTATGGACTTGAGAGAGAGAGATCTACAGATTAACAGAGCAAACAACAGAGGCAAAAAGGGGTAGGAGCTGAAGAAGGTGGTGAAATGTGATTGGATGGGATAGTGTTTGTGGATACTGTTGCAACTTAAGAAAAAGTTTTCTTATTATAAATAAATAATTGACACTCCTGTCTATTTTTTATTTTTTTAAAAAAATAAAAAAATATATTAATCAAACATGACTCTCTATTTTTAATTTATTTTATATATTTTATATAATAATTAATGAAGCATGGGCTTGCTCTCCATTATGATTCATGGAACGCAACTCCTAGTTTTTCTATGGTATTCATTGAATACTATTTATAGAGTTCAATATATTATGTAATAAGTGTTTATTAGATACATTAGGAGAAATTAAGTCATCATCTTTCAATGTGTTCAATAGACACTTATCACATAATACATTAGATTCTATAAAATAATATTCAATAGACATCATAGAATATATGTCTTACTCTTCTCACAGATACTAGTTCGTTCGAGAATTTTGATCTAAAAGTTTAGCCGGTTCAATGCAAGTATGCAACAAATATCGTTTTTTATTATATAGATTAACTTTTTTAAAATAGAGATAATCACTTTTATTCATTGTGAAATTTCTGATTTAAATTAACCACAGTGCCAATAGATTTTCGGGGAGGGGGGGGGGACAAATGTTATTAGAGTGTTAAATAGTTAACAAACGAAAAGTAAATAAATATTACAAGTAATTTTGTAACACCCAAATGGCTATCGTTATCACACCCTTATATATAGATAATGCGACTACATATATGCATGTCACGTGAAAACATGCAGTCATGTTGCATGTATATATACAACCACATAGCTATATATGTCACTCATATGGGTTCTAGAAAATTTCCATAAATAATACTTCAATGTCCACTGTTATGTTAGAGTTTTTAAAAGAGTCATTCTACTTTCCCTTATCACATCATTCACGGGTGACTTGGTCCAAAAATTACAAGACAAAAGTGAGACAAAAAGACTTATACACCCCAATAAAAATAGCACAATAAGACATATACATCATCACCGAGTCATCCAGTAAATAAACAAATAAGAGAAAATAGTATTATTCTGTTTTAAAAAGTAACTAAACACAGTATTCACTTGTGATTCGCAGGTTAAGGCTTATGCATTGTCATCAATATCGCTTGTAGGCGTAGCACTACTACATCGACACAACTTTCGACGAATTGTAGACATGTCATTGTCACATCATCAAGTAATGTTAATGTGGTAGCTTAGGTCGACAGTAAATGAAGCAAGCCTTATATTTTGGGTGTTTCCTATAGAGTCAGACTCTATAGAATCAATCGAAAATAGTCACGTCACATGTGACATGGTAGCTTAGGTCGACAGTAAATGAAGCAAGCCTTATATTTTGGGTGTTTCCTATAGAGTCAGACTCTATAGAATCAATAGAAAATAGTCACGTCACATGTGACATGACTGTTTTATATTGATTCTCGAGTTCCATATAAAAAGTGCTATATTTTGTAAGATGTTAAACAGTTTCGAATTTAACTTTAGAATATCTGAACAGTTAAAAGCATGTTTGGCGTAGAGTAAAAGAGAGATCTAAATCGAACCTTGAACTTCATCCTTATCTCTTTTATCTTGGTCGAAGCATCTAATTTATGAAAGAAGATGTGAAAAATGTGGTGTGTGTACACGACTGATGCTGTTGAATATGTTCCCTTAAAGTTTAGGTTGATATTGCTGTCACCAGGGGAAAGGGCAATCATGTTTTCGTGACATAATTCAAGTCAACGGCTCTTCCGATCTGTAAAGCATTGACTGGTATCTTTTTCAAAAGTCAGTTTAAGCCGACAATTAGATTGCTAAGTTGAACTAATTACTTTATTATTCTTTCAAAAAAAATCATTAAGCTTTGTCATAATATGGTCAACAAAGAGTTCAACAATATGATATATATTTTTTTCCCTTGTCCTTTTTGGTGGTTGTTATTACAATTCTTATATCGGTGAAAATGTTTACCCACTAGACATATAGTGCCGTGTATTTATAGCATTAAATGTCTGATTCTTGAACATTAATATCATTATGAACACATTTCTTGAAACTAATAATGAAATTATCGACACTCATTATAACAAATTTCTTGAAACTATAACAAAAAATAAACAACCCTCTTATTGGACACTCTTTGGCCCTATGACATAGAAAAGTATCCTTTCATGTTTGATTCATTATAATTAGCAAATTATAATAAGAAAAAATAAGTGATTTATGTATTTGATCCATGTTTGAATATGAAATTTTAATCTACAAGATTTATCGATCTCTACTAATGTACAATAAAGTGGAGTTTGACGTACAAACACTTGATTCATCTTTATCACTGTGTCGCCACCTCAAAGTAAGTGGTAGTTGTTGGGTTTATTGTCAAAAATAATCCAAAATTGAAAAGAAAGGAAAGGGAAAGAAGAAGATCCTAGGAGGAAAAGAAATCCAAATCATAGAAGGATTGTCTTGTATTTCAAGAAAACGAAGTCTATAAATAGAGATGTTTTCTTCTTCTTTTATACACAAGTGGTACAAGTGAGTTGAGAGAAAAATTAGTGAGTCTAGCACCTTGAAGAGTTTTCTTGTAACTCTTCGTGGTTTGTTCGAAGGGTAGAAAATTAGGTGTGGTAAAACTCGAAGTGATTTTCTCGGTGTCACTTGGGTCAGGTCAGAAAGTCTTGTGAAGAAAAATAGTAGCCTAGCTTCTTGGGATTTCTTTAATTCTTTGTTGGTTGGGCAAATGGTAGAAATTAGTAGATGCGATAAAGCTTGTTATATATTTTTCTTGTAATACTTGGGGGATGGGTTTTGGCGAGTGAAAATTCTGTATGGTTGTAGCAACTTTAATCATATAGTAGAAAGCTTTGACAGTCCGTTAAATTCGTCTTCGTCTTTTATTTTTCTTGTCTCAATTAAATTCCTTGAACAACAGTCTTGTGGGGGTAATCGGGGAATTTACATTAATTCCCAACAGTGGTATCAGAGCGTGTCAGGTTTTGTTTGAGGTGGAGCAGAGGAAAGATATGGCCAAGTACGAAGTTGTGATAATCAAGTTTGACTTGTGGCTAGAACAAGTCTGGAATTTTTTGATTTTGATTGGGCAATTTAAAGCTTTCAAAGGAAAACCTTCTCTTTGTTCTAACAAAGTTGTTGGAGCCAGTATGAGCGATAGTGATTGGGAAAATTTATATTTGAAGACTGGAAGCAGGATGTGTCTCCATCTAGTCAGGAATGTTCTTGTAAATATTCATAGAATATTTGCTGTGAAGGAATTATGGCGTCAATTTGGAGATGTGAATCCGGCAAGGGATTCTTCAAAATTGTTGCACCTGGAAAAATTGTTTAGTTCTTTGCGAGTTGGTGCAGATACAAAAATTCTCAATGAGATCGTCTGGGGACTGATGGTTGTTGCAACTTGTTGGTGTTGTAGACTGACTGGCCACGTGAGAAAACATTGTTCAGGTGGAGTAGGTTCGGCTACTGTTCGAATTTAGACAATCCGACTCTCTTGGTGTGAGGGCGGTGGAGATGTGCTATGAAGTATGTGGGTACATCCCCATGGCGTGTCGCTAGGTGCCATGGTAAAGGATGTGTGTTACTTCTAGCGGTTGTATTTACACGCAGGCATTGGTTGGCATGATGCAAGGTGTGTGGTTGTAGTAATGTCGATGGCTGATGAGCTCTCTGGAAAGCCAACGAGAGAGTTGCACCACAAATTTCAGCAGGTTTATTTCGACATTGAGCCGATGAAATGCTTGGAATTGTTGTTAATTCTAAGTGGTTATATATACTCATGTGGTGGAGTATGGGACTGTCAAAGTGTGTCAAAGGCTTGCATGGTAATTTCTCAAGTATTGTGTACAAGACTGGAGAAAATAAAGATTTTGGCTTATTTTGGCAAGATGGAGATTGTTGGGTTTATTGCAAAAAATAATTCAAAGTTGAAAAGGAATGAAAGGGAAAAAAGAAGAATCCTAGGAGGAAAAGAAATCCAAATCATAGAAGGATTGTCTTGTCTTTCAAGGAAACGAAACCTATAAATAGAGATGTTTTCTTCTTCTTTTATACACAAGTGGTACAAGTGAGTTGAGAGAAAAATTAGTGAGTCTAGCACCTTGAAGAGTTTTCTTGTAACTCTTCGTGGTTTGTTCGAAGGGTAGAAAATTAGGTGTGGTAAAACTCGGAGTGATTTTCTCGGTGTCACTTGGGTCATGTCAGAAAGTCTTGTGAAGAAAAATAGTAGCCTAGCTTCTTGGGATTTCTTTAATTCTTTGTTGGTTGGGCAAATGGTAGAAATTAGTAGATGTGATAAAGCTTGTTATATATTTTTCTTGTAATACTTAGGGGATAGGTTTTGGCGAATGAAAATTCTGTATGGTTGTAGCGACTTTAATCATATAGTGGAAAGCTTTGACAGTCCGTTAAATTCGTCTTCGTCTTTTATTTTTCTTGTCTCAATTAAATTCCTTGAACAACGGTCCTGCGGGGGTAATCGGGGAATTTACATTAATTCCCAACAGTAGTTACTTAAAAAATCTAAGATGGATCCTTGAGGTCCTAAGTAGAGGGTTCAACTTTTAGGGGACTCGATTCTTGCTGGAAAATTACAAAACCATATGGAGTCCGCTTAAAGCAAATAAAATCGTAGTTGTTGACGTGTCTTTTTAGTGACAACGTTAGTATGACGATGTTATCCTTTCCAGAAGTACCTTAATATAGTACTCCAAACCAATTACCAACCCACACATAGGTGTAAGTGTCCCAAAAATAGGGTTAGCATCCTAGTACATGTTTTTCATTGATTTGTTGTACCATAATAGAATGCTCCTGAAGTACCTAGATCACGCTTTTAGAATGGTCCCGTCAAAGTTTTGTAAATTTCTTAAAAGAATCGTGTCCCCAATGATCGATCTCTAACCATTGGCTTCATGAGCCTTTTCATTTTAAAAGTGATCCCTAATACTACTTGAATAAGGTGGAGATCATTCTCTAATAAGAATGAGTATAATTATTCTGCCCAAAATTTATCATTGTAGTTGATTAGTAAATCAAATATAATCAAGAATAATAATAATAATAATAACAATAATAATAAAAAATAAATAAGATTATAGACCAGAATCCAAAAACTCGATGTCAAAATCTAAAATCCCCTTACAAAATTTAAAAAAAATCAAATTTTAAAAAATAAATGTCGAAAACGGATTTTATTTGGTAAGGATTTAAAAAAAAAAAGTAGGTTTATAAATAGATTTAAAATTTAAATTTAAGTGTCCAAATTTAATTGTGTAATGTGAAGGTAATAATTAAAATGATTTGAGAATTCAAATCACATTAAATATGTGTTTAAAATTTAAAATTTAAATTAATTAGTAAATTCAATGTATTTTTAATTGATTACCAAACATATAGGGGCCAGATCCAAGTAGTTGGCGTCAAATAAACGGTGCAGATGCAGGAGGGGACCATCATAGTCTCATCAGTGCTATTTTCTGGTATTTCGTCAATTACTGTTAAAGGGATTCTCATTGGGCACTGCTCCAGTAATGGGGGACCCAAACATCAAACAGATATCGACACGTAAGACGGATTCTATCTTCCCTGTTGCACCAGATAAAAACCCCGTTGAGCCCCTTTTGAGGATATTAGCTAACAACCGCCTTCCTTTTCACATTTTTGGGTTATTGATTGTGTCGGAGAATTATGCCTTCCTCCGTCGCACTTTTAGAGCGTGCAATTTAATAAAGTGTTTGACAACTACATTAGATTATAATTTAAATTATAATTTATAGTGTGATATAATTTTATTGATTGTTTTTTAAAAAGTAAATAATTGTGACTTAATTTTTACTTTTAAATTTTTTGAAAAAAGTGAAACTAATGAAATAACACTGTGTGGTAAATTATAATCCAAATTATAATCCATGTCAGTTACCAAACACTTTGTAAATGTTATGTAACCAAATGGAAAAAGCTCTATTACTTCAAAAGTATCGAACTATGTGCTTTTAACCAATAACATATTCAGAAAAATTTCTCAGAAATTTTGTAAAAATTTACTACTCATATGGTACACATAGATACATACCATGTAGATTTAAAATACATATAACTTTGATTTAAAATACACGTGCATATATGCATGTCACGTGTGTGGAAATTTATTTAACAAAACTTTCAAAAAGTTTTTGAAATTTTTCTAACAAATTCATATGTAGATTTAGGGTTTTAATTTGTTTTAATTTGAAATTCAAAAATCAAAACTTATATATGAGTTTCTAATTGGCCTTCAATGCCCCTGATAAATCAGAGTTTTCTCTTAATGAAATGTGGCGATCATAATCAACTATTCTACCATATTATGTGACATTAAGTGATACATTGTATTAAATGCATAAATAAGATATCGATTAAATGTATCAATTTAACGATAATTTTACAACACTTTTTGAAATGTGTTGTTATAACACCTCACAACTTAATGTCGTATATATGGCATCATACAACGTCATAAGTCATGTGGTGTGTATTAAGACACGTAATATGAGAAATCACTGTATGGTACTATATGATGTCATATATGGCACTAGATTATTTTTACCTAACTTCGTATATGAACCTATGAATAACACCACAAGATGTCATAACAGAACCTCTAAGAAGTGGTGGAACACTTTTGTATCATTTTATATATCACATTACATGTGATAGTAAATATCATTGCACAAATTTTCATATTTAGCAATCCTCAATGTAAACGATGAAATGGTAAATGAGAGATCAAATTTAGCCCCTTATTTGAGGTTTTCCCCCTTAAATTTGCTAAATTTTGAGTTTTTAACCCTTGACACTATATCTAGTTAACTTTTCTCCACTTATCCAAAACACTAGGCCTATCAATTTTTCCTCAAATCAAGTATTTTCATATAAGTATGTGGATTCTATAAACGGAACACGCGTTGAATCCATAGAATTTTCTTTTTTGGGTGGGGGGCCACATATTTGGACTTTGTCCCCTTGGTTCAACTTCGTGCAAATAATGTAAAGGGAATAACCTTATTTTTAGGTTTTTTCCCACTTTGAACCAATGTAAAGAAGGAATGGGGGAATTTGGCACTCATTTTACCTCATTATTATAATTTCTTCTTATAATTTGACCTCATAATGAGAATCAAATGCGAACTTCTTTTTGACGTAAAATATTATTTTCCTTTTTTATTTGTGATAATATCTTGAATAAAAAGAAAAAAGTTCCTAAAACTAGTTATCAAGGCCAATATGGTCTGGATTTATAGCATCTTAATTAACTTCCTAGTTCCTATATACCTCAATTAAGACTTCTAATGTTTTCTCTTATAATCTCTTTTTAATACGAAAAAGATAAAAAAAAACCTATCCATAAAATATCGTTGTTTTTTGTGTGCCAAAAAAAAAGGGAAAAAAAGAAAAAAGAATATATCGCTGTTTTCTAAAGAGCTAAATCGGGCTCTATGCATAGAGCATGACTGCTGATAGAATAGAAAACAATCATTTCGTTGACAGTCATACTCTACACACGAAGTTCGATCTGACTCAATAGACACACACATAATTTAACATCCCGTAAAAAGTTAACTATGTAGTCGCTATTTTGATTCCAATGACGGAATAATTGCTTCAATTGTATCTCAAAGTTAAAAGATTGTTATTCAAATAGCACCAAAGAAAGAATATCATCCGTGATTAACTAAAACCAAAGTACGGGGACTTAATTACCATACAACACAAAGCAAAAGGATTTTTTATGCAATAAACATATGAACCTCATTTTGCCACATCGCGCCACTGCCGCGTCCTGGTTGGCGAAACTCAAAAGTTTATTAAAAACAGTTAAACCCTAACTATTATATGAAAGGTTTAAGGGTCCTTAAAGTTTCCTAACCTCCCAACCTATCCCTTCTCTCTCCCAAACCTCCCAAAATTAGTTCAAAATTGGCAAAGGTGGAGAAACAACCATTAAAACTCACTAAAACACCTATTTGTCTCTTGGAAAAGGCTCCTCACCATATATAGAAAGATTCCAACTTAGAAAACTAACATT
>CAVNYN010276117.1:0-10830 GCA_963692815.1 Nyctanthes arbor-tristis | reverse complement strand
AGTTAGGATTTAGCTAATTTTAATAACTTTTGAAGTCCGCCAATCATAACGTGACAAGTGGCGCCAATCATATCATGATAAGTGGCGCAAATCACCTCATGACAAGTGGCGCGATGTGGCGCCGCACACTTGTCAGGAAATTGCCCAAGAAGTCCTTCCCCTTTGCATTATCTTTCAATCAAGTTCACACTCTTCAATTCATGTCAATTAAGTCATTACACTTTAGTTTATGTCAATTATCAACCAAGATCTTTCTTTAGCGTCAAATCAATAACAATATTTTGATCTTCAAGCAATCTTTCAATGATATTCATGTAATTCTTCCAAAACAACAATTTTGTTGCTTACCTTAATTTGTAGAAATTTTCGGGATGTTACAATAAATGAATGTGTAGCACTAGAATCAAATAAAGTGTATATAGGTCTACCATGAATATGGGTCGTATGTGATAACATCACTGCTAATAGTTGCATATGGTTGTATCATAGCAAAAACCCTGCCCTTAGGATTATTGGGTTTTGGATTAGTTAGGTAATCTTTGACCATATATCCGTCCTTGCCACACCCATAGCATAATCCCAATTCCTTTCGCCATGGGGTGGTATGTATTTTGTTGCACGTAGGACATCGCGGTTGATTGGTTCTTGAGGGCTGTCCTTAAGTCTTCAATATCTTTGTATTGGCCTGGTCTTTATGTTTCCGTATGGTCTTTTATTTCCCTTATTCCCATTCTTTCCTAAGGTGCTCTATTTCTAATAAGTATTTGCTCCTTGGGAATAGCGGGCCTGATTTCCTAGCTCGAAGGATTTTTTATTCAACTTGCTCTGCCAGTAGTGCCTGATCCATAACAGTAGTGAAGTTCAGATTTTGAATCTCCGTCATTAGTACATCTCTAGCTAACTTGGACTTCAGACCTTCGATATATCGATTTACTTTTAATTCCATTGTCCCCCAACATATGGGTGGCAAATTGAGACAATTCCTCGAATTTTTGAGCATACTCTGACACCACCATTTGGTTTTGTTTAAGGTGGATGAATTCATTTAACTTTTGATTCCTTGCAATAGTGGAAAAAAACTTAGTACATGATTTCTTGCGAAATTCTTCCCAAGTAATTTCCTCAGTTTCACCCGTGCTTACCAAAGTGTCCCACCAATGGCTTGCACCTCTTCTTAGCATAAAGGTAGCGCAATTCACCTTTTCATGGTTAGGGATATCAACATAGGTGAACATCCATTCAATTGTTCTGACCCAATTTTCCGCCTTAATTGGGTCTTTAGCTTCTTCAAAAGATCAGGGGTTTTAAGCGATGGAATCGCTCGGTGGCATCATTTTTGTCATCCTTATTTTGAGACAATTCCCCATTTGAGTTTTGTTGAAGTAATTAATCGATTTAATAGGCTTGTTGGTTCACCAATTGGGTCAATCTTTCTATATTATTGTTGGTACTCTCATCCTGAGACACATTTTTATATCGCGAATTTAAAGGATGGTTTAAAAGTCTGGCATTATAGACTATTTAGCAAATTGATTCTTAGTCGACTATGTTGGTCGAACATATATAATGTTTCATAGGGTAGGCTATTGATTCAGTAGTCTTCCAAACTATACTTCAAAGAATTTATCAATAGTGGGGAATTCTAATCATTTCAATAACGAAATGTACAAAAATCAAAATTTAGTTTATACTCAAATGAGCTTTATTATATAATCAAAGGCTCAATGAGATTACAAACTTAAGTCACAATTTATGGATTGGGTTCAAGAAATATTAAAATTCAATCTTAATACAAAATAGCTAGAGAAAACCTTTTTTAATCCAAATAGGAAGCAATTATAAAAATGGAATTTGAGACTTCGAAAGACATAAAATAAATTTTTCTCCAAAATTTGCTTGAATGAATTGATCAAAAAGGAAAATTTTATTAACCACATAATAGTAGAGGATCCAAATCAAAATATATTTTACATATTGATGAGTCCCGCTATATGCTGAAAGGCAAAAATTCCAAGAATTAATAATGTAATTGGTGTAAAAATATATATATATATATACATACTAAACCTAAAGAAAAGGAACATCAAAGGCTAAGTTTGCTTTAAGGTAAAATAGTTAAAAGAAAATTCTTTAATTTAAAATAGGGATCAATTTTGTAAAGAAAATCAAATTCAAGGCTTAAAGATCATAAAATATATCTTTTGGACCCATCTAGACAAAAAAGGAAATCTGGGGACTGTCAATGTAATTTTTGGAAAGCTAACTCTTTTTTTATGCCATGTGGCCTATGATGCAACCATGCGGCCGCATGGTAGGCAAAAAATTGGCTGAAAATTTGTCTGTTGCCCACAGGTGGGCCGCGGAATGCATTCCACTGTCCACCCGGGCTATTCCAAAAGGCCAATTTTTGTTTGTTTAAGCCATTTTTGCCCCTGTCTCATTTTTCATGTTATTACTTTGATTCCAAGACATCCCCTAGTATAAATAGAGGCCTTATGACATTGTTTAAGGTCATCTTAATACTTAGAAACAAGTTGAAAACTACCATTTCTCTCCCACGCTCCATGGTTCGGCAACTTATTTTTCATTCCTCAAAACACTTCCTTCTATTTCTTGTCAAAAGCATTTCTTATTTTAAGTTCACAATCCACAACCTCACTCTAGTTTCCTAAAGGAAGGTAAATCCATATCACAAAAACAAATTCAACTCTATTGATCATGTAACTAATAAGCCTTGCTCTAGGGGATTATACAAAGGCACATATACTACTTTACAACTCACAACTCAATATATGGTTACTTGCTTGCAAGCCAACTGGGAAGTGCCTCATACGGAGTAGGATATCCAAGGAGTGGCCCTTGGAACGCCGATCTGATACCACTCTTGTCATGCCTCAGTTGTTCTAACAATTTTAATAAGTTATTTATTGCTATTTACGGAAGTTTTAATATATATTAGCAATAAGGGATGAGACTAACAATTTGGTTTTCAAAAGAGTATTGGAATATAATTTTTCTTTGTGTTCAAAGTGGCCTTTGGGTGAAACTTCCAATTGAAAGTTCTTGTGAGCCTTTCTTATTACTACCATTAATCACATAAAAGTAGTTGGTTACTTACCTATTTAGTTACTTTTTATACACAATCATTTTGCCCAATCGAGTATGGTGTAAAGGAACACACAACAAGTTAGGGTAATAAACAAAATTTTGTTGCCACTTACCAAGTTACATAATTGGAGAGCCTTTACATAGAAAATAGGTTCTTACAATAGTCATTTTTATAGCTTCACATACCGAGTTTTACACTTGTGAGTGTGTGCCCATACTTAGGTTTGTGCTTATAATTAGTGTCATATTATCAAGCTACTACATTTTTATAACTAGTCATGCCACTAGACTACTACATTTAAGTGAAAAACATCGGTTTATCAACCATAAACTTATCATGGTAGAGGTGGCATGAGTGTAGGCACAATAAACATTGTGTTCATACGTAGCGCTCAAATACATTAATAATTGTGGGACATCTTCGTAATAAACCCATAAGTCCGTCTCTATCACTTGAGATATCCTACTCCCACTCGAGTTCTCACTCCATGTCTAGTCTTGCCTTTCAAAGATCTTGCTAATGAACACCTACAAAATAAATAAATAAATAAGTAAATAAATAAATAAATAAATACACACTAAGTGAGTACAAGGTATCCCGTGAGTAACATAATTTTTTGATTTGCCACAAGGTTACAAAAATCATTTTAAGATTTTAAGTTCCAAAAAACATAAAGAGGTGCAAACATTTTCAAATGCAAGATAGGGCCCCAAGTACAAGATTTACCTACTATCTGTAGTGTGTAATGATATCATTCAACTGCCAATTGATCATGGCAATACAATGACAAGTGGATCCACACTAAAACCTCAGTTGACCCTTACCGATGTTCCAAGCCAAGAGCATGCTCAATCCAATCAAATACCATACTAGTCTTTCCTATTCTAGAGTCATTGAATAGGTCATAGTATGGAAACAATTTAAAGAAAACCAATACAGGACGGGTAGACGAATACTAGTGGCTCAAATGCAAGAGAACACTTTAATTCTTATCATAGTAATGCGTTAAATACAAGCTTTTCTTTAGAAACTCCTGCATGCCAAAGAAACCAAAACATTGGCTACTCACCCTGCTCTTACCCCTTTAAAGATTATTGGATGTTTATAGGTAACAAGATACCTTCAAATCCTTGAGTATTTCTTAAACAAAGTAAATTCTAAAGTAGGGGTTAAATATGTATATGAAAAGAGCTTTGTTTGAGAGACAGAGGGAGTGTTTTTGGGAGTCTTTTGATAATGTTCTATGGCTACTTTCTTTTATGGACGAATTTCTTAGATAATTTGGAGAAAAACTTGAGTTCTACCTATGAAAAATTGGCCATTTGTCCTTAGTTAATTTACAATTAGCCAATCAACATAGGTCCAATTGGAAGCTTGAGGATTCATCTCACCAATCAGAGTGCTAAGTGGTTTATAAATAATTCATGTGAGAAATTTCTAAGGATCCAAGTGTCCTAGATTTTTTTATCATATATTACTAAATGAGTCCCCCTACTTAATGTGCTCTGTAATTAAGTCCTTGTGTTCTCGATGCCAATTAGGTACCGCATTTTTCTTGTTTTAAACATTCCTTTGCTCCGAACGCACTACCGATTAGAATTTGTCATCCTTTTGGCGACACAACTAATCAATGAAAATAGTCGATATAAATTCAAGCTATCATTTCATTCTCGTCAAGGCAAACAAAATATTTCCCAGGTCTTAGAAGACGTCAGGAATTATTACCCAACTACAAAATTTCCTTGCCAATTGCTACTAATTGAGCAATATTCGAGAAGTGATTAAATTATCATTCAAAAATGCCACTATGAAGTTTTTGAAATTCCAAGGGGTGTTATAGGTCCGTAGAGCTCAACTAGTATGCAATTAGCTACAAACCAATGACGACTAGCAAAGGTCAAGCATGGCTGATTTCATAGCCGAACTCACACCCACTGAATCCAATCTTGGCAGCCTAGAGCCCTTGACTTAGGAGTTGTATGCCAATGGATCTTGCACGAATCATGCTTCTAGAGCCGGGATAGTCCTTGTCAGCCCAACAGAGAGCTACCATTGCCAGGCTATCAGATTTGGCTTCAATGCAACCAACAACGAGACGGAATAGGAAGCAGTTTTGGTAGGGTCAGCATAGAAAAATTAATAGGCATCAAAAGATTGATTATCAAGAGCGACTCTAAGCTCATTGTAAACTAAACAAGCAAGGTTTACTAGGTACGAGGAGACAAAATATCCCTATACCAAAGCAGGCTGATGGAAGAACTGAAGGATCTGGATCAATATGAAATTATACAAATCCCACGAGCTAAAAATAGTCATGCCGATGCCATGGCCAGGTCGCAACTAGCAAAGGGGCAAGAGAACTCAGCAACATCCTAATTGGAAAGCTAGTGACTGATCCATTGACAAAACAGGAAGGGCGATAGTGAAGATAAACTAGGCAAGTAACTGGGTAGACCCTATCATCTAGTTCTTAAGGGAGGGACTAGCCCCTTAGGCGTTGAGGCCAAGAAGTTCAAACACCGGGCCGCTAGATTCTCGTTAGTTGATGGGAGGCTATACAAAAGGATCTCTATCGGGCCGTTGTTAAGATGTCTTGGCCCTGTTGAAGCATGAGCTGCACTGGAAAGAGTACATTCCAGAGTCTGTTGCAGCCACTCAGGCAGGCATGCCCTCGCGTACAAAAATCCTAAGGCAAGGGTATTTCTAGCCAAGAATTAGGAAAGATGCTATAGACTTCGCCAAGGCCTGCGATAAGTGCTAAAGGTTCACCTTTCTCATCCGAAGCTTATCAGAAGAGCTGACCTCCATTATAGACCCATGGCCCTTCGCCATGTGGGGTGTGGATCTCATTTGCCTACTCCCAGAAGGCAAAGAAGGAACTCAGTTCACTATTGTGGCTATGGATTACTTCACAAAATGGGTCGAAGCTAAATTATGGAGCAGAAAACAATGAGCTTCATCTAAAAATCAATTGTTTATAGATTTAGAGTTCCAAACACCATAATTGTAAATAATGGCAACCAATTCGACAATCTAAAATTCAGAGCATTTTAAGAAGAGTTAGGCATGAAAAACTTCTACTCTACCACTCATCACCCGTAGGCTAACGAGCAGGTCTAAGCCGTCAACAAAATTATGAAACAAACTTTGAAAAGATGTTTGGAAGCTCAGAAGGGAAGCTGGGCTAAGGATCTCACTATAGTTCTGTGGTCTTATCGAACGACCTGTCGAACCACAATCAACGAAACTCCCTTTTCCCTCACATACCGGGCCGAAGCTATTATCCCAATTGAGTTAGAATTCCCTACCTCAAGGGTGATACCCTTCAACTAGATGAGAAATAATGAGCTCTATACCAATGAGCTTGACCTTATTGCCGAAAAGAGAGATCTGACTGAAGTTAGGAACGCGATGTATACGCAAAAATGTGCTAAGTTCTACAACACAAACGTTAGAGTGCACAGGTTCAAAGTAGGAAATATAGTTCTCTGCAAGGTCTTCCTCTCCACTAAAAAGCCGGCCTTAGGGACCCTAGGACCAACCTAGGAAGGCCCTCGTAGAGTCAGGCGAATCTTATCAAATGGGGCCTATGAGCTCGAGGATATGTAAGGAGTCCAATTGATGTACCTATGGAACACGGAACACTTGAAGAGATACTATCAGTGACTGGGTATCAACTCTAAATTTGCATATAAACTCATGGTAGGTAAATTAGTGTGCTCACTCAAATCTCACAATTTCCACACCGTGATTGTACGAGCTAATAGTTAACGATATTTCAAATGACGAATATTTCTTTAATTTGTTATATATCTCTTTACTTTGCTACAGCCTTACATAAGACAAATCTACAATGACTGAGTAAAGGTTACGCGATCAAGGCTAGAACAAGCTTCCAGCCAGCAACCTAACACTTTTCTAAACAAATTTGTCTTATTGGCTTATAAAACGACTGAAACAAGTTTTCAGTCAACGACCTCTAATCCATAAGAATGGTCAGGCGATCGAAGCTAGCTAGGGCAAGCCCTTGGCTAGTGGCCAAACACTTGTAAAAACAAGTCGCACAATCAAAACTAGAATGAGCTTCTAGTTAATGGCCTTACCCTTGTACAAATCCTCACTCAAATCCACCAATATATACGCAACCTAAGCTAGAATAGGCCTCTAGTTAAAGGTCCTAAAATTTTCTTGTGAGAGCTCTTTTAAGGTTTTGTGTGAGTAAGCATGGGCAAAAACGACTTCCTCACTAAAATAATTGGAACTAGCGATGAAGCTATTTAAATAAGCAAACAGTTTGAAATTTTTCACTTCACTTATGGGAAAATAAATGAAAGGCAATCAATAAAAGAAGGAACTGGGGCTTCAGGCCTGATCATCCAGAGTAGGGACCTCAACCAACTCACCAGCAGGAGCTTCAACTTCAACATCCTTCTCATCATCTGAGCTCATATAACCACAATCTTGCTTAAGTTTTGCTATCTACTCCTTAAGGAAGGCCAGGTCAGTCTCAGAACGGACCTTCTCGACCTCGCCAACAATCTCCTTGGCCGTCTGATAGTATTGCCCGGTAGTGGCCTATTTATACTATTTCGAGTTCTTGTATTTAGCCACAACCCCTTTATATCTAATCAGCTCTTAGGACGAGGCCGCGCTCTTTGCTTCCCTTAAAGCTTGCTCATGACTCGACCTTACAGTCACCAGCACGTTGTCCAACTCCTCAATCTTTGTCCTGGAGACCTTAAGCTTGTTCCTCAACTGAGCGGCCTCATCCTTCGAAATGGCCAAATCCTATTCCTTTTCTTTCAAGGCCAGCTCGGCCTCCTCCTTAGCCTTGGTAGCCTGGCTCGCTTCCTCAGTCACCCTCTTTATGTCTTTTATGACCCTCTAAACGCGAGCTAATGCATGCTGATCCAGGACAGCCAAACACCCTTGGCATGGCCACGCTTGATTGTAGGAGCCCAGTGAATGACATAGAAGTTGCATATTTCTCAGATCGGAAGAGCACACGTCAGCCCACGTTGCTCATGGCATCTCCCCGGTAGGCCTTCCAGAGTAGTCTCGATCAGCCTCTTAGCAAGATTAAAGCCGAGCAGAGCTTTCGGCCTTTAGCATCAACTTTTCCATTGCAACCCTGCGGTTGGTTGAACAAAGAGGAATAGGTTGTCAGCCAACAGGTCCGTGGTCCTCTTCTCCTGAGTAGGCAACCCATTCCTACCTGACATGGGAACTGAGAGCAAAGAGTTAGATGAGAAGCAAGGAGGAGTGGGTCACGGGCTTCCCATTGGCGTTTTCAGGTAGATCAGTGACCACGAGGTCAGATGCTGGCATGACCTTCTTTCTAGTAGCTTTCCCCCACAGTCGTTTAATTTGCTCATCAAAGAGTCAGGTCGACAAGAGAATATGAGTGAGCCTAGCACGTAATCGCAACTTACAGTTACTAGGGCCGCTGGCACTATGTTCCAACCTCAGCACTGATAGTCCAGTCTCAATTAGGAAGTCCTTGTCAGTATGGTCTCTAACGTAATAGGCTTTTGCTTCCAACCTAGTGACCTTTTGCGCTTGTTCTTCAAAGGTCGAGGATATCAGTTGCGACTGGTCAGCTTCTAAAACAAAAAAGCAAAAACTTTAAGTTTTAGCCCGTCAGCTCTGAAAGAAAGGTCATTAATCTAACCACTTACTATCAGTCGAATAGCTCGTTGTCACATTCGCATTCTCATGGCCTGGGCTTGGCGGGGTCTTCTAATTGCCTCCTACCAAGAACCAGCTCTCCTTCCAATCAGGGACCGATTCAGAAACCCCTTTTACCAAATTTTCTCAAAGGCTTTGAGCTCTTGATTTGGGATGAGCTGCCACATAGAAACACCCTTTTCCCCCCAGCGGGAAAGGACTTCAATAGGTAGTAAGAGTCAAAATCCTCAGGGTTGGGAAACCCCTAGCTCTTATGATGCCAAAGGGTGAGACTTCGATTATAGCCCTCCACCCAGCTAGTAGGATCGCGATTGGGCAACCCTGCAGAATTACAACAACTTGGTCACAGGTTTGGGGAGAGGAACATTGAACCCAGCCTCAAACATTTTTTTTTCGTGGTCACGCATCCTCTCAGAGGGTAGTGGGCCCTTCCCCCTCCTAAGGGACCCACAATGCCACATCATCCAACAAACAACACCACTAACGGACCATGCACAAATCTTTCTTCCTTACCTATGAAGGGATGTCCTTACGCGCCCACGGTAAATCCTTCTCACATACTACCGCCGCCAGAGGCCGCTCGCAAGAGCTTGCCTTCATTTTCTCTCCCTTTTCCTCACTATCTCCCACTGTTCAGTCAACCTGAACCTCAGATCCTTTCCTTTCTTCTCCACTAGACCATTTAACACTCATTTGGTCTCCACTCTCCATTCCAATACCACAAAATTCCAGTGAATGAGGCAAAGATGAAAGAGAAATACCCAAGAATCTCCAAAATAACAAAAAATGTTACCTTAAGGAAAAAATCCTTCAAGCCTTGGAAGGGTGTTAAGAGGTACCAGATCCTTTGGGGTGAGTAGTATGATCTCAATGGGAAAACTTTTGTAAGGAAGGCAGGAGATAAAAGGGGAAATGGAAGTGAAGGAAAGAGTATAAATAAGGTTATGAAGAAGATAAAGCATAGTGGCCGCATTTTGTCTTGGGAAACACAGGGGTAACAATCCAATTAATGATTACTGTGCGTGAATTCCTGAGAACACACCATTCCACTAAATGATAGACACATGGCAAGAATAGGCCAAGTCGGAAGATTTCAAAATTCGGAGGGTCTAATTTAAGGGCCAAAAATTTAAGAGCAAAGGCAAGCAGATCTTCAAGGCCGCTAACCCTGCAATCCAAGAACAACAACCTTGATGGGGCATTTTGTGGTCGCCAGATCGTCAAGTCAATAGAGGTCAACTATCAAAGGCTCTTAAGAGAAGCTATTCTGTGCTTTGTTAAGTCCGACGACCTAACAACCTAATGACCTGTGGACCTTAAAGCCTATCATCGCCCAGTGACTTGAAGAGCTAGTAACCACTCGAACAATTACACGTTTCAGCATTCAGGTCTCCAGGTCGCTATTTCCTCTCGGTCGCGAGGTCGTGACTCTTAAAAATGGCAGCTAGATAGCAACCAGCAAACCCTCGTGCGAAGCCTTATCACTACTGCTGATGGTATGCTAGCATTAAATGTGGCTACCTACCCCATGTAGAATCTAGACAGCCATCAGTCAAGTGGTGAAGATCAAGCCTCAGTTGATGTGACCCACATGTCACTTCTGTGGGCCTAGTATTAAATACATGTAATTATTATCCTCATGTAATTTTGTGCTATAAATAGACACAAGTAGAATGGAGAAAGGGTTGGACACCCTACATTCATTCTTTTTGTCTTTGTCACATTTACTCTCTTTCATTTATTACAAACTTTCCCCAAGCTTTTGCGTTTAATACTCTTATCGACTCAAATGCGAATTTTCCGTATAAGCAAATCTTGTTTGTTGAGTCAAAGGCTGAACTTGATGTCAACACTAGCTTAAAAATATTCTCTGATCCCATATTGGCTAGAAATGGGTGGCACCGCAAGTTTAACTAAGGGATTGAGCCTTAGTCTGCAAGGTACCGAGCCAAGGAGCTGCACTGATTAACTAGACTAGCTGGTAAAAAATATTTGAACTATGTGATGGCGGCGGAACGTGACATCTCTGTCAC
>CAVNYN010276113.1:0-27108 GCA_963692815.1 Nyctanthes arbor-tristis | reverse complement strand
CTGTTTTCATTTTGTCAAAACAAGGAAAACGCGTTCTGTTAATCGTTTTCGAAAATGTTTTCTCGAAAACGCTACCCAAATAATAAAGAGAATGGAGAACGAAAAAAATTCATTCCAGCGTTCCCAGCCCAAAACGCGGGTGAACACATTAATCCGTCTCTCTCTCTCTCTCTCTCTCTCTCTGAAATCGATCTTGGGTTTGTCTCTCCCCCCAACCCACAACTCCTTCGCGTTGCCCGTCGCCCATCACTTGTCCTGGCCACGGCAATAGCGAAGGTAAGGTTTTTGCCTAGTTAAAAATTTTTCCCTTTTGCCCTAACTCCCAACTTCGAGTTCTACTTGCTGGATATTATCTAAACTTCTCCCTTTTTTGGGAAATCATTGGTGAAATCAGTAGCCGGCTGATCGTCTTCAAAGTCGAGCGGTAGCAGTCACAACAACAGCCTTCTAGTAACAGTTGACAATTACGCACTCATCCAACTAAATTCTTTGAATAGTAGTGGTAATTTCGAAGGTTTTCAGCCGTTTGAATGTGGTACTCAGTTGCTATTTTAGTTGCCTTTGGGGCCTTCCTATTTTATGCTTTTTTTTTGTGCTTTAATCAACTGACAATTGAAACAAGAATTATATTGTACAAGTCTATGTTTACCAAGTTTAAGAAGAATAATCACATGAATAATATGTTTGAATTGAGTGTTATTTAGATCCAGGAATAAAGATCATGAAGCATAAAGGGATTATTTGCAGTGACTAAACTATCAGAAAAACAAAGAAGTATTGAGGTTACTTAGTAATTGGTTGTTTGTTTTGTAATACTTATAGGCTTCTGCTATAACACAGATTTTCCTTGTTTTGGTCTGATGAACCTGATACACTAGTCTAAAATTTTTTTTGACTTTGTTGTTGGAATGTTTAATTTATGTTCACAGTTTATGCCACCAAATTAAGTTATTAGGTCAAGTGTTCTTAATTACTTAGAATAAAATTCTTGATACTTTCCCATCAGCAAATCGGAGATCTAAACTCATTATTCCTGCTATTCTGAACAATCCAAGCTTATACTTAGTTTCCTGTTATTCTTTTTCTTTCCCTGAAACATGTTAATGTGATCCCAAATTTTACCATTCTATAGATTCCAAGTCAAAAAATACTATACCTTGAATATGAACTATCCGACTTGGCAATTGGTACAATTGGATAAGTGTATGGACTTCAATATTTTCAACTCAGAATAATTATTTTGATTTTCCTTTTAAAGGATAGGTTATTTTTTAACATTAATCAAGCAGAGGATCATGACACAATATATGGTTAGCAGTTGTTATGGACTGTATTCTTCTTTCATATGTGTATTAATAAAAGTAGATCTACCTAATTCATGAGCTGGCAAGAATTGCTTATAGGTGACTTGTAGTTTACGCCTAGGCTTGGGCATTGGGTGGGTCAGGTTGGGTTGGACCCGAACCCGAGATCGACTAGACAAAAGTCAGTTTGTTTACCTTCCAAACTGAAACGGGCCCCAACAGGCCGGTGTATCTAACCCAAACCTACTCGCAATGGGTCGGGTTGGGTCAAGTCAGTTTCCGGTTTGGAGACCTTTTTAACTTAAATGTTGGCCCAGTTTTCAGCCCAATATTTTTTTAGGCCAATTCTTGATTACTTAAAAGAAAGATTGAGCTAAACATAAGGGATTTAGTTTTAGGGTTTCAGACAAGTTCAAAGAAAGAGATGACGGCAGCGGCGGCAAGTTGGTGGTCTACTTTTAAATTGGGAAAATAGCACTAGGATCTCTAAATGTTAGACCTTTTCAATTGAAGCGGTAGTCCAAACTCGAGTAGATCCACAGTAGGGAGTAGTGGCACAGGCAGGTGGTGGCAGCGTGAGCTGGGGTGGCTGACTAGTGGTTTCTCTTTTTCAATTTTTGATTTTTGAAGCTTGAAGCCTTGAAATCGAGCAGATCAGAGACGGGGAGCAGTGGCTGTGTGTAAATCAGGCAGATTAGAGGTGCAAGTGGTGGATGGTGGCGTAGGTGATAGTGGTGGCGTGAATCGAGTAGAATAGTGGCACAGGAGGTGGCCCAGGCGGGTGGTGGCAGCGTGAGCTGGGTTTTTTTTTTTTTTTCAATTTTTGATTTTTGAAACTTGAAGAATGAAAATGAATGGCATTTTGTAAAATTGTTATCACTTATTTGTTAGGCTGAGAGAAAGTGTTATTTTGTAATTTGTATTGTGAAATAAGGTTGGAAAAGTGGGAAAGTGCAAACACGTTTTCAAGCAAAAAAATTATAAAATAAAATAAAATATATCTGTCTTAATCGGTTTTATCAACTTTTAGTCCAAATAGATAAAACTGATCGGTTCAAACTTGTAAAACTGAACAGGCCTGTCCGGTTCGGCTCTGACTAGTTTTGACCGCTTTGGCTGGCCAAACCCGTGAACCAAACCGGACCAGTTCTGTTTGCCGTCCAATAACCCATAGACTAACCCGAGTGGCGGAAAAACTGATCCAAACCGGCCCAAACTAGTATGGGTCAGTTAGGGTTACTGGTTTGGCGGTTTTGATACCCAGCCCTATTTACACCTAAGTAAGGAGAAAGGAAGAGAAGTCAGCATCACTTACCCATAAATGCAGCAAGATTCCCAGGAAAAATACAATGAATTGTTGAAGATCTATGGAACCACAGTTTTATATTTTCTGCTTATTTCAGCCATAACCTCATGATGCTCCTTGGAGTCTTGCACTTCCCTCTTTTTTTCTGTTGCTCTTTTTCCTAATCAATATTGCATAGAGCATGTTTTTGCATCATTTGTAACTTAGAATTGTTGCATTTTTTGCTTCTCTAGCACGGATGTTTTCTTCTTGCCCCAACCTAAGCTTGCTCAAAGTTGGAAGCTTCATGCAGTTTGGCTTGCTGCCTTTTCTAGAAAATTTAATAGATGCATTGATCTTGGCTCTTGGAAAAATCTTCCTACTAATATCTTTACAATTGCACCATTATTGATTGTGAGGAATGCTTCTGGGTTTCAAATGGTTTTTGGCCTTTGGGCTTCATGGCAAGGTTTCTTTTGCTGGCTTTGGTTTGGTCATTGGTTTGCTTTTGTTGGGTGTTGGCCTCCCAGTTTTTTCCCTTTGTTTTTCTTTCTGGTTCTTTCTGTGTTTGGCCCCTTTTGGTTGGGCTTGTTTTCTAGTTAGAGGAGGGTTGAAAATCCCCTCTGGTTAGCTGTACTCTCAATTTCTATCTATATGAAATAAACATAATGTTTAAACAAAAAGTTCGTTCGGCAATTTTTAAATGTGGTGTAATTTGTTCAATGTCTACAATTATGTTTGCAATTGTGAGACTTTTTTTCTTATTTTTTTTTATCGAGAGCGTCTTTTTTTATTTGTTTGATTGTAACTCTTTCAATACAATATGATGTATAAAAGTGCTAGGTAGGTGAAATAATAATTTTCTTTATGCGTTACTATTTTAATTAAGTGGAATTATTGCTATTTATATACCTTAATTACATGACAACTTCTAATTATATTTTTTGGATATTGGCAAATGTAATTAATAATCATACATCTCAAGTATATCCATTGGTAAGGCTAGAAATTTGTAGCTTATTTGATATGTAACGGGAGTATAATATTTTGTTCGACATGTTTAAATTTGAAATAGTTTGTAACATAAGCAATTGGTTATATATCATTATTATGGAAATAGATGTAGAGTTATATTTCTATGGTATATTCTGTGAATAAAAATTTTTTCACAAAATATCAAACATAATGCATTTTCTAGTTTTCTATTATGAAAATCAATTTTCATACAAGACAAATAGAACAACGCGTTTTCAGCATATTAGAAAACAGAGAATGAAATCAGAAAACAAAAAATATTCTATAAAATAAAAACAAAAATCAAAAATACAAACAGAACGGCACCTAAGCATTTATGTTCTCACCTATCGTATTTCATTTTTTAAACATCTAAACTTCAGTTGAGTCGAAAAATTTTGGTCTGATGTTTATGGTATATATCTATTTAATATATAAAGGCACTTAAGTGCCTTCATTTTTTTTCCTCCCATTTGCTCTGCGGTCACTCTCACTGTGAGTCTTTTCTACGATAAATGTTTGATTTATGGCAATTTTTTTATTAAATTTTTTATTCTATATTCTTATGCAACTTCCCTTTCTCAGTCTCTTTTGTCACTATAGTATGTCTTTGATTACGATAAATCGTGTTCTAATAATCTTCTTCAGTGTTGGCCCATACTCCGCTTCAACCACAACTTTCCTTCTACAACAGGCATCTAATAGCTAGAAAGCTAATACTGTATATTCTCTCTCTTCCCCTCTAAGTGCTCAAACAGACACTTTAAGTTTTTGATATAGATGGATGCTCATGTACTTATTTGATCTGTATATTAATGGGTGCTCATAATTTCTCTATACAGTTAATGAGTTTTGATACAATTTTTTTAGTTTGTAAATTACAATATGTAGATATTCATATTTTTAATTGATAACTTTGATTCAAATAGAGAGATGCTATTTAATTGGCTCTTGATAGAAGATGACGGGTACATTTTAAGCCTTATTAATAGTGATTGTAGAGTGCTAAGAGAACTGTAAAGGTGAGCGTTTGTGGTCGTGGAAATGGATGCGTATATTTGATCATAGAAAGCCAATATGCGTAACATTTATATTATAACTATGCGTTGATTTGATTAAATTTTCTCCTTTAAATATTTAACCATTGGTCATATTGATTCAACCAGTGTATACTTGTACTTTTAAATTTTTTTACAAAGATATAAATATTTATTTATTATGTAACTGCCAAATAGATATATATTTACCAATTTTGCAAGGGTGGATTAACTAGTATATATTAAAGTAGGATAACGGTTATTTGCAAGATTTTCCGTCAAAACCACTGTCCTACTTTTATATGCTGTTTTTCTTTTTTTATTTTATAATAATAATAATAATAATAATAATAAAATTATCCATTCTCTTCAGAAAAAAGTAATATTTATCCATTAGTTACATTTTACTATTATTTTATATTATAATAATATAAAAAAATTTATATATATTTTTATTCTACATATAATATACTATTTATTATCCATTGATATTTGTTATACATATTATATTAGTTTTTAAGCTATCCTCAAAGATTTAATATTTCTTCAATATTCTAATAGTTGATAGAAAAATTTCAAATATTGAGTTATTAGGCTTTTTTTCTTATTTCGATTAAATGTCTACTCGTAATATTGAGGATATAATAATAAAATAACATTAAATCAGTTTCAAAACTTTTACTTTAATTTAAAACGATAAACTACACATCATAAAACTTAGGGTTGTATGTTTAGTACGTTACCTAATTTATTATTTAATTTGTTTTTCTCTAAGAACTTATGTATTGGTAAAAATTTATGTTGAGAAGATACGATAATAATATGTATTGATGATAATGATTTAAAATAAAAATAAAAATAAAAAATTCTTTTAATTCTTTTAGAATGGAAATTCGTTAAAAATTAATTTTAGGGGTAAATGGTAAGTCATATAGAATTTATCCTTTGTTATAATATTGACTCACTTGGGTCTTTTGTAATTAGAGACTTTGTAATAGGAGACCATGTACATTAAATTTTTTAGAGTAGATTTAGTGAATAATGATGAGGAAATGGGAAAAATAATTTTTCCAAAAATATATAGTAGAGAATAAATGTGGAAAATAATTCATTCTGATAAATGAATCTATTCCACGCCCTATTAAATAAGGATGTGAGTATAGGGTAATTTTAGAGTTATATAAATTTCGTGTCCTCTTTTTTTCATGGTTTTAGTTTCCATACTCAATGTGTAGCGACCGAAAAATCTTCCCGTTTAAAAAAATTTGATTTTAATGCACACGCCGCTATGACGTGTCTAAATAATTTTGAATAATCAATCATTATGTGCTCTTCCGATCTCGTCTAGTCAATATTAAATTTAGAATTTAATCATTTGAAATAGAAAATAAATTCTTAAGATTTCTTAAGGTCAATGTATTGAAATCGAAATTTATATCTAACCAATTTAAAATATTTAACTTGAATTTAGCCAACTTCCACTATAATTAAAATTTTCAACAATTATCATTTTAAGCCTAATTATTTGTTATTAATGATTCTTCCAATTTAAACACTCTAATCTAAATTCTTATTTTTTTATCCAAACATTTTAGATCGCTAATTAGCAACACACTATTTCAACCTATTCAAGAACGTAACCCTATACCGTAAATAAAAAACATAAATAGCACTATAGTCTATTCTCTTTCTCAAACCAACATTCTCAGCAGCCAGGTGCTCCCTTTTCTTTTTTTTCTCTAAGCGTCTTCTTCTTCCTTCATTTCTACAACTTTCATAAGCCACAAAATAAACACTTTATCACATTCTTCCATATTGTAAACAAACAATCATCTTCACCATCTCTTCTTTATACTAAGACTATGTATTTTTATATATAGATAGACATACACAATACACATACATACACATGGTTCATACACCATTGAGTACCAAACTAGGTCTCCTCAAAACTGAACCTCAAGTGACAAATCCTACTCCATTGGCATCTCCACACAGTGTAGAACGTGAATATATTAATATCTTGGCCGGAAACCTTCTCCTCTTGCTGGAAAATCAAGTTTTTTCGAAACCACCGTCGTCAAAACCTTTCACCATTCACCTAAATACTTACCTAGATGAGTAGAGCTCGTTGAGAGCGTCATTTATTTTATAAAAAACCATGCTTTTTGGCCAAAGAAATCACCCATAAAGTGTTATATATACATAAATATATGTGTGTATAAAACCATCTGCAGAAAACGTTGGGGATGGGGGTTCTTTTGCAATTTTAAATACTTAACATATTTATTTAGGTGTCCTTTGGTATTTTGAGTAGAATAAGTTGATCTCTCTAGTTTAAGAACCTTCTAATTAGTCCTTTAGGTTATGTTTTCTTCCAAAATAGATTTTAAAGTTCCACTTTGAAATATTTTAATCCCTTGACTTTCAGAGTTTAGCTTTCGCCCTATAATTTCTAGGTTCAGCTTTTCAGTCCCTATAGATTTTAAGTTTAACCTTTTTAGTCCCTAAACTTATGATTTAAGTTCTATTCACCCTTAATCTTAGTTCTTTCCTATTTTAGACCCTTAAAATCATTTGAAACACTTTTTCACTCACATCTTACACTTTCAATTATTTCACTTTATCCCCTAAAGTTTTAATTTAATTATTAAACTTTAATTTTCAACTCCTAACTTTAATTAATTTTCTTTATTGACTAGACAGAGTGGTCGGACCCTTAGAAAGCTAATTTCAAGATTCATAGCTCAACTCTAGAAAACTAAGAGGTAGACCCTTTATTTAAAAACTCTTTTTAAGATTACGCAATATTAATTGATTTATATGATGAATGTTATATGTGTATATGCGATGATAAGAATTGTATATTATATGCACAAGATCTCTTGGCTATGCGCATAATCTGTTTTAATTAAGAATTGAGAATTTACTTTTGCTATGCTTAGCTTGTATTCATATAAGAATAAGAATAAGAATAGAGAGATCTATTAAGAATGTAGACTTGCATTTATTATACGGTTTTTGTTTACAAAAGAATTTAGGGTTTTACCCTAAAGAATTTGCATATCTATGTGTACTATTTATTGTATAAATTAATTGATATGCTCTTGACTCTACTGAGTATTTCGCATGAAATACTTATTCCTTTTAAATTAACAAATTTCAGGTTTCGGAGCTAACGGTGAAATGACAAACGGTGACTGTAATTAATCTGTATTATGAAAGATTGATCTTTTGGGAACTTATTTATCTTTCATGGAGAAATATTTGATAAACTTCAATTATTTTGTGACAACTGCTATGGATTGATGTACTATATTTTTCTTTCTGCAATTTTAAAAATTTTATTAAATATTGTCTTTTTTCGCATTAAATTATATTATAAGTTAGCAAGAAAAGTCAAACAACGCTCCAAACATTTCAAAATTTGGGGCGTTATAATATGAAATTAATTTTGTAAAAATTCCTCATTCTCATTTTTATTGCTTAATAGTATTATTCTGTGAATGACAATTTAATTAGTTTTTTGCTAAGTGAAAATATTATGCGTTTTAGTTTGATTATATATATATATATGAGTGAGTAGTACGCCATAAAATTATTTAATTTAGTTTTTAAAATTACTATGCATTTTTTTGCTGATTATTATATTTCGTGCAATGCACGGGTATATAACTAATTTTATGGATAAGTAATAAGTTAGAGCCTCTTTGATCTTTCTTAATTGTGGAACCATAATATTTTTTGTTAATTTTGATGATATGATCAAGTGATAATAAAATTAATTCTATAAATCATGGTAGAACATGATAATTGATGAGATTCACCATTCGATTAATCAAAAAACGATTCCCTTACCCCCGTCCTTAGTGAGATCTCGAGTAATCGGGTTTACTATCTTTGACAGAGACTAAAAAGAAAGAAAAGAAAGATAAAAAAAATAGTCGTATTAATTTTTAGCAAAAATTGAGTGTATACTCTTTAGAGAAACTGTGAATAAAGTATAAGTACAAGAATATTTTTGGCCTAAATTTATCAAATCATGTATAACGAAGGGCAAACTTCACAAAAGGTCACTAACCTTTGTAAAAAGTAACAATTTTGTCCATTATCCTTTTTTTTCCCAAATCAATATGTCATCAACCTTTCAAAAATATGCATAGAAGGTCACTATGGAGAATTTCAATAATTTTCACATTTATATTCTTCTGAAATGACCATTGCATGTGATAAGAGAAATTAATACAAAAACCTTCTAAAGAATCTAAAAGATTTAAATAAAAGAACAAGAGAATATATTGTTTTCTCCAATTAAATATTCCTAACTTCCACTAATTACCATGACCAACATTTTCCTCGCTATCTTTTTCTTTTCTTTTGTGGATGACGAAAGGGCAAGACCTCCAACATAAGTTAGACTTTGACAATAAAAAGAATGTGATCTTCCTCCTCTTTTAAAAAATGTGATTTTACTCCTCTTTTTAGCTATATAGAGACATAAAAATTTGGAATGAAAAATGTAACAGGAGAAATAAAAGGAGAAGAAGCCTTCCATATTTTAACAGTAATTCATTCTTTAATTTTTTCTTCCGATCTCAAGAAAAATTCATACATTTCTAATCATTATAATTTTTATCACTTGAATATCAATCACATTTTATTTATCTTGCTTATTGAGGTTTGAATTTTAGAGTGTTCACTACTTGAAGTGACTATGGCAATAGTGGTAGCGGCGGCGGTGTTAGGTAAGTAAATGGAAAAGATAATACATAGATCAATGTATATGTATAGCTTGTGTTAAATAGGTACATGAAAAGATGACATATAGATGAATATGTATAAATGTGTCAATGAGAAAGAGATCAAAATAAATTTTAGCATTTTTGTTTTCTTAATTTTTAATTAAATAAAGGATAAAATTATTTTTATTGAAAATTGACGAAAATCGTTTATAAGGAGCTGTTGTGCATATTTTTGAAAGGTTAGGACTAACAACCTAGGAAAAAGTTAGTGACGAAATTATTACTTTTTACAAAGATTGGAAACCTTTTGTGAAATTTACCCTATAATGAAAACTAGTTATTTTACTCATGCGTTGCTAAGGATGGTAATATCAAATAATATATTATTTTAGCTAAAAATTAATTTATTTCAATTATTTAATTAAAATTAATCTGATGACCGTGAACCATTAGCTTTTCCGGTTCAATGAGTAGGTCAATTTTCTGAACATTTGCAAATACTAGAATCAATCTAGAAAACAATCTGACGGTGTAAGATAAAAACGGATACAGTTCACTAGTTCACAATACACTTTTTTTCCAATAATGATCCATTGAAATTTTGAATGTTTTAAAAAGCCAAGGCCCATAAACTCAGGACCTATTATGAACATTTCTCCAAGTAGCTTAATATAGGTATACATCCTCAATTCTTTTCACTAAATGACCAAGGTAAGATTACCTTTCTAAACCGAAGGACATATTTTTGATGACCCTAAACTATAATATTTAATCGTTCATATATGTACAAAGAAAAATAATATAAGTGCTACCCATAATACAATATCTTTCATTAATATAGATAAAACATTATCTAAAAAAATCTAAGGAAAACATTAAAGAAAACTTGTGATTACGGAAACCAACATGAAGGTATGAGATAAAGTCAGATACGATCCACTAGTTCAAAATAAATATTTTTTCAATAATGATCCATTAAAATTTTGAGTTTTTTTTTAAGCTTAAAACCCATAAGCTAAAGACCTTATGCATAACCCTTTTCTAAGTAGCTTAATATAAGCATATACTGTCAATTCCTTTTATTAAATAATCAATGAGAGATTTCTTTTTTATGCTCAAAGTCATATTTTTAATGGCCTTTAAGAAAGAAAAAATGTTTTAAAACAGTAAAGACTAAAAAAATATATAATCTAATGTTCTTTTTCCACACGATTTTAAGTAAAAATTAATGTATTTTAATTATTTAATTTAATTAAAATCATTCCAATGAGCTTGAACCGTTAACTTCTCCAGTTCGATGAACAGTTTGATTTTCTGAACATTTGCAAATATTGAAACTAATCTGGAAAACAATCCAACATCCATAATAAATATTTTCTCAATAATGATTCATTAAAATTTTGAACTTTTTGAAAGCTTAAGACCCATAAACTAAGGTTCTATTATCCGTAGCACTTCTCTAAATTGCTCAATATAGGCACAAATTCTCAATTCTTTTCATTAACTAACTAATATAGGATTCTCTTTGTGTGCCCAAAGTCATATTTTCAATGGCTCTTAAAAAGGGAATAAAATTTCTATCTTTTTTTTTTTAACGGTAAAGATCAAAAAATTATAAAACCTAATGTTCTTTTTCCACATTATTTTCGGTAAAAATTGTTTTATTTCAATTATTTAATTTAAGTCAGTCCGATAATCTTGGACCGCTAGCTTTTCTTGTTCAGTGACCGAATCAATTTTCTAAACAATTGTGAATACTGCAATCAATCAGGAAAACAATCCGACAATGTGAGATAAAATGGATACGATTCACCGATTCACAATAAACTTTTTTTTAATAATGATCCATTAAAATTTTAAACTTTTTGAAAACTATAAGATCATAAACTAAGGCTCTATTATGAACCCTTCTCTAAATAGCTTAATATAAATATACATTCTCAATTTTTTCAGTAAATAACCAATATAGAATTCTCTTTCTATGTCTAAAGTCATATTTTCGATGGCTTAAAAAAGAATAGAGTTTCAATATTATTTTAAGTAAAAGTTAATTTTGTTTTCAATTATTTAATTAAAATCAGTCTGATGACTTGAACTGTTGGTTTTTCAGATTCAATGACACTTTTGATTTTCTAAATATTACTAAATATTGAAATTAATCCAGAAGGTTTCCAACTATGTGAGATAAATTAAAACCAAAAATTAAGAAAATCAATTGAAAATAAAATTACTCAAGATAAGGAGTAGAAAGTTCTAAATGTTGAGTGAGAGAGATTTGAGAAAGTTGTTAGATAAGATGAGGAAGGAATAAAAATGTTGCTAAATGAAGAGAGATATTTTTGGATAAAATGAAATCTGATTTGGTAATTGGAATTAAAAATTAAAAAATATGGTGATAATAATAAGCTAAAAACAAACATTTCTATAAATAATATAAAAAAGGGAAATCCAAGATAAAAAAGGGAATCTGCAAATAAATAATAAATTAAAACGATAAATAATATATAAATTAGAAAAATTAATAAGATTGATTATTTAAAAGTGATTAAAATGAATTTTATTAAATTAATTAAAAATAATAATACTTGGACGAATTAAAATTAAATTTTATTCAAGTAATTGTTTAGTGTATATAAATTAGAAAAAATAAATTAACTAAATTAGCAATGAAATGAAAGGATAAGATTAAAGGATGAAATAAATGCATAGACGTTACCTGATTTAGCAAGTGAAAATGGGAGAGAAAACAAAAATGGTAATGACATTAGTATTACCTATATATGGTTATAGACTAGGTCCGAGCATCGGGTCTGATGGGTCGAGTTTGACCTCAATCCGACATTGACCTCTAACCCGACTTAAATCGACCCATATTGGTTAGATCAGTTTGAGTGGAACGTTCGATCAGCGAGCTATTTCTCACTCTTTCAAGGGTGGTTGCTTCTTACCCAAAAACTTTTAAAAAAAACTTGCCCCAAAAACTTTAAAAAAAAAAAAAACCTAGCCTAAAAAGATCCGATAAACCTTTGGTGTGGGTTTGCAGCTGCATTCATCCTCTGGTGAATTTTAGGGCACTTTCACACTGTGAAAATTATACAAATAAAAAATCTTCGTGGCTCTCCAACATAAAAAACAATTCATTCTCCACTTCCATCTTCTTCTTTCTAATCCCATAATACATAAAAAAACAATGTTCATTCTTCAAATGTTGTTGGTTCAATTGAAAAGAAGGCAATTGAGTCGATATGCAAAAAGCTTAAAATAGGCAGTTTCAAGAGATGACAAAGAAAATTTGGCAAAACGGCGGACCGGCGAAGTAAGAAAAAGTGGTAGATTGACGATGGCGAATTTGGTTGATGGCGGATGATCCAAACATGAATTTGAATCAAGTTTTTGAATCATTTTTGTTGGGTTTAAATCAATTACCTAAAATACATTTGGAACTATGTCGAGAGAACTAAAGCTCTTTTTGAGACTTTAGGTGAAGTAAGAAAAATCGAAAGTTAGTTAAATTTGAATTGTGGTGGAGTATTTATAGGAATAGGTTACTACGAATGATAATCGCTTGGGACGTTTAATCGTTTGGCTTCAGTATCGTCTAGTCTTGTCTATCGTCATATTTTGCCTAACTACCATGATTGGTTTGTTTTAATGATTTCGGCTGATTGCCAATTTTATCTTATTAATAGTTCTTTCTCTATTACCTTTCATCATATATTTATGTTTTATTAATTCTATGAATATAAGCCCCCTCACTCGCATAAAAAATATCTTAAATATATTTTAAGAAAGTGAAAAGAGCAATCTCGTCAACCTTAGCTCGTTTTCACGATACCTTCACGCCATCTATGATACGCGCTCTTCCTATATCATAATGGAGAGGCTAGAAGGCTAGAAAGACCATACTACCCTCCATTCAAACTTGTGTCAGCGCATTAATCAAGGCGCCCTTTTGTTTTGCCTTCTTCAAGCAGCGCCACTTCTATTTTGAATGAGTTCACACATACAGTGATGAATTTTCTTTGTTTGATCTGTTTTCTGAGGATCTTTCATTCTTGGACCATATCTTTTCTCTAGGTTCAACAAAAAAGATTTTTCGTTTTGACTTTTCATATTTGAAGCCCCTCTTGGTGCCAGGTAAGAACCCCAATAATCCTGACTTTAAAATTCGTCCTTAATTTTCTTGGATAATATGTGATTTCTCTAATTTCATGCTGGTTCATAGTAAATTTCCTGCTATTATTATCAATTTTGCAATTGATTTTTAGATTAAATGGGAGTTACATGTTCTCCCTGGTCCTTTGCATTTGTTTCTTTTTTCAAGGTTTTTCTAACTACCCATCTCCTTCTTAGTTTCTAGCTTCTTCCTTAACTTTCCTTTCAAAACTAAATTTGCCCCCTACCATTCCTCTATGACAGTTAAAAAAGTTGCCAAGACACCTTTTAGTGAAAAATCTTGTAAGAGATAAAAAACCACTGAAGCTTATTTTTCTGCCTACACGACGCTCTTCCGATCTGATAGACCTATTAGGGATTTTCCGCTAGATACAAGCTATTACCATGATCCTAAAATTGTAAACTTGGAAAAATTTATGTTAAAGTACTACCTTTTATCCTTCCGTTGACCTTCTCCTTTTAACTATCGTACTCCAGAGAAAGAGAAGACAATTCGATCAATCTGTAATCGCAAAATCGCGATTTTTTCAGACTGTATTCAAACAGGTTTAAGGTTTCCTATTCATCTTTTCATCTCAGATTTATTATGGGTTAATTTCTCAAATCGTCCCCAACTCTTGGGTTAAGAATCGGTTTCGTCTCCAACCAATTTTAACAGCCCCCAACTTTCAAAAATGCACACAAATCGTCCCTATTTCTACTGTTCCGCCAAATTTTTATCAAAATGACAATTATACCCTCCATAAACATTTTAAACTTTTTTTAAAAAGGTTTAAAAATAATAAAAAACTAAAAAAACCCCACCCCACGCGATCCCCACTCGATCTCCACCCTATGTCTCCCTAGTACTGCCGGCAGCTGGCCGCCAGAATAGAGGGTGAATCCCCTCCATTTTGCTACCGGAAATGGCAGTAAAATGGGGGGATTCACCCCTATTTTGGCAACACAAATGCTGCCGGAAATGGCAGCAAAATGGAGGGGGGACTCACCCCCCATTTGTGCTACCATTCTAGCAACGCAAATGCTGCTGAAAATGGCAGCCAAATGGCTGCCATTTCCGGCAGAAATGGGGGGTGAATCCCCCCATTTTGCTGCCGAAAATGGCAGCAAAATGGGGGGATTCGCCCCCATTTGTGCTGCCATTCTGGCGGCAAAAATACTGCCGGAAATTGCAGCCATTTTACCGTCATTTCCGACAGAAATGAGGGGTGAATCCCCCCATTTTACTGCCATTTCCGGCAGTATTTGTGCTGCCCGAATGGCAGCACAAATGGGGGTGAATCTCTCCCTTTTGCTGCCATTTCCGGCAGCAAAATGGGATGGATTCACCCCTTTTTGGCTGCCGACAGTACTGCCAGCGGCAAGGGAGACGTGGGGTTGGGGATGGGTGGGTTTTCTTTAGTTTTTTATTATTTTTAAACGTTTTAAAAAAAGTTTAAAATGTTGATGGGGGGGGCATTGCATTAATATGCACCTGATTATTAGTTTGATGAATGATATCGTTCATTCCGTTAACCTTTTTCGACACTATTTCACTTTGAGAAAATCTAAAAATAGTGATAGTTGCATAGTCTTTGTCCATAATCAACTAGAAGGCTCTAGACTAAATTTCCCTCTAATCCTGAATTGGTTGTTGGATGGCACAAAAAATTCTTCTTTGTAAGACTCCTGGAAGGCTAAACTTTTGATTTCGTGAAAACTTGGCGGTCTCCTCCATTCAAATCTTTTAACGCCTCTCCAGAATTATCTGATTCTGATCAAGCCTCTATAGAATCCTTACCAGAAATAACATGTACAGAGAATTCCAGTGAGCTCTAGTACGATAGGAATATCGTGGCAGTGGGTCTCGGACGGCCCCTTCGTAAGCTTCCTTATACGATATCGTTTTGTTACATTTTTTATATCTATCTTGATAACTCATATTCCTTCTTCTCTTTTTCTTTTTTAGATAAGGCCATAAGAAATTCAACAAAGATCTTATTGCTCAATTAGCAGAACAAAGAAAAGAAAAACATTCCAAGAAAAGACATCGTCTAGAAGCTTCTGTTGCCCAATTTTCTAAGTAGCAATCTCTCAAGAAGCCCATGAATCTATTACTACCTCTTCCTATGAAAAGATGATCTCTGAGAATCATTCTACACGCGATCTACAAATTTCCTCTGACAATCATTCCTCTGAAGATCACCAGTTTTTCCTAACAATCATTCTTTTGACAATCATCAGCCTCCTATTCCTCATTCTCCTCTAAGTACTCACAATTTTCCCCCTCCTCCAACTAATCCAGTAGCTACAGACATTCCCCCATCTATTGCTTTTTCTTTTTTAGTGAACGAATTTGGTAATATGCACCCTGTGTTTTTCATACCTTTGTCAATAATGGAGATGATGAAATCTATGACCTGTCGTTTAATAGTTCCTCCCTTAAGCTAGCAATTTACTGCCATCACTAGTACTCTTACTGGATCCACTACTTCTCTTTTTGTTTTTGATACGCATTATAATGTTATGCCTATCGTGGATCTGGATAATATCATGCAAGATGAAAATCCACTCAGGTGAAAAGGGGAATCTTCTGCTTTCATTGATCCTCCCTCCTTACTTCTCATGTCGGCGTTGATGTTTCCTTGGATACCTTCTTCAGAATTGCACCAACTCTCTTGATGGCCAATTTCATTGCCACCAATTTAATTCTTAATGATCCAGAGTTCGATAATTTCATGGATCATTAGAGTGACCCAGACATAAAGAAAGATGTCTCTTTTAGCCTTCACATGGTATGAGTTCTTTTTCTACTTACCGCTTTCTTTTAGCATTTTCTTCTTATATCTTTACCTTTATCATAAATATTGCATACTATCGCTATTCGTAGGTATTATCTGCTGTCCGCAAGGAAAAGGATGATGCCAAGACCACTGTAATCGACTCCAAGAACAAGGTGAAAAGTTCTGTGCTGAGAAACAACAACTTCACCAGTCTTATCATGATCAGACAGAAACTCTGAAAAGTGAAGAAGTCCAGCTTTTTTATGCAAAAACCAAATTGTTAGAGATGACAGCAAAATACAAAGTACCTATGATAAGGTATTAAGAAGCCATATCAGAGCAAGATTCGCTGAAGAAAGCCTTCACTCATGCCACTAGACTTGCAATTGATAAGGAGGCGACTTTGGAGAGTAAAGATGAAATCATCGTTATGAAAGACAAAATGCTTGCTGCCAAAGATGAGACAGTCATTGCTAAGGATAAAGAAATAGCTGCCAAAGAAAGCTAACATTTCCAAGAAAAGTAATATTGGCTAACTGGCGACGTGTCTTACCTCAAAAAGCCATCCGTGACTTTAAAAAATCTGTCGAGATTGAAGATACAAAAAATAACTGTATGGTGGTTAGACGCGGCATGGGTTTGAAAAAAGCCAAAGATTGGCTAGCCTCACAAGGAGATAACCCTTCGACTGATAAGCTCCTATATACACCTGGTGAGGATGCTTTCTCTAATGAAGATGAGGAAAAAAAGGCAACAGAAGCACTTTTGGAGGACTCAGACTAATTCTTCTGTCTTACTACCGCATTTTATTTCTGAACCCCTTTACGACAACTCGTAGCCACAAGTATTTTGAACATTATTATGGCGATTGCTAGCATCTTAACTATAAAACACTTGGGTTAATGTTTTGAAGACATATTGATTTATTTCAATATATTTTAGCAATAACCTAGTACAACAACATTTTATCCATGGCATGTTGTTCTCGTGCTATGATCGATTGATGGCCAAAGATAAGTTCTCCAATCAATATAATTTGCAAAAATAAGGAAATTTGCAAAAATAAGGTTGACTTGCCTGGGAGAAGTTTGCCTCACGACTTGATGTTTTTTGGAAGCAACTTATGATACAATGCTTTTGAAAGTGATTTATAGTTGCTCTATCAGACGTGTGCTCTTCCGATCTCTGCTTGAAGCAATTTATGTTTGTGCTACTGTGAAGCGACTTAACATTACACTTAAGAAGCAATTTAGCGCATTGCGCTGTTGGAAAGCGATTCTGGTGCTCTGCTGAAGAGCAGTTTAATGTTACCCTTAAGAAGTAATTTATGTTTGTGCTGCTGAGAAGCGACTTAATTTTACGCTTAAGAAGCGATTTATGGTTGCACTGCTGAGAAGCGACTTATGTTGCGTTATTGATGAGTGACTTAATTTTACACTTAAGAAGCGATTTATTGTATACGCTGCTGAGAAGCGACTTATGTTGCACTGCTGAGAAGCGACTTAGTGTTACGTTTAAGAAGCGATTTATATTTACTCTACTGAGATGTGACTTAATGTTACGCTTAAGAAGCGGTTTATATTTGTGCTATTGAGAAGCGACTTACAAGAACCTGTAATATTTTCATCCAGTATTTGAACCGCACAATCATGAAAATGGTATTTTTATGCTATCATAAGCAATTTCACAAAGGTGAGTTACATATACTCTTTTTGAAAAATCAACAAGACTACAATTCATAGCAACATAAGATCAAAAACTTTAACAAGACATGACCGAGTAATTCGAATCTTTCAGCTACAATTAGAATTGAAACGGAAACATCTAAAAAATTATTTCATAAGTTCAGAGCTCCTTCAAGTACTAAATTTATAATTTTCTCCCAATATCTTTTTTTCCAGCACTTCTGCCATCATCCGTTCAATTATTTATTCTTTTTCTTTCCCGCTAATGCATAAACATTAAGAAACATTTATACAAACTTGACCTATGCTGGTGTAATCACAATCATACTCAAAATATCGCGATAACTACCTTATTTCTTGGTTCTATTAATCACTCTACTTATTTTGCTGTCTGTTTTCTTTTCCTTTATAACTGCTTTTTTAGCAAGAATGATCATATCAGTTATCGTGAAAGATGTACGTTTCATACCTTTGTTGGAGTAGCCACATAAAAGGATGTACCATTGATATAAAATTTTATATCCCTTGAAGCTATTGTGCATTTGCTTTTCTTTTTGAGATTCCATCTGCACATTCTAAGATTAGTTAACCTATAAGAAATTGTGACTTATGATTGTAGAGTATCACACTTTAACGATATATGTAAATATTACTTTCTAAACATAGAATATCCTAAGATTCGCCACACTCCATGGTTGTGACAAGGCTTTCCCATTTATCGTCTTATAGCTATATGATCTGTTCTGGACCTAATGGATCACTTCAAAGGGTCCTTACCAATTTACCTCTAATTTTCCAAGTTGATGACTTGCTGCAATAGCATTCTGGAATACCAAATCCTAGGGTTGAAAATGCCTTTCCGTTACCTTCTGATTGAATCTAATTGCTGCTTTTCTCTTTTCTTCTTTTATTCTTTTGAACGCTTTCTCGTGATCCTCTTCCAATAGGTCCAATTCAGCCTTGTCTTCATCTTCCTTCATAATTGAGAATTGTATCTGTAGGCTTTTTTCAAGAATCTCAATAGGCGTTACTACTTCCAATCCAAAGCAAAATTTGAATGGGGTCTCTCCCGTAGCCTGTTTGGGCGTCACGTGGTAGGCCCATAGTACATTGGGGATTTCTTCTGCCCAAGATTCTCCTAAGGTCTGCAGTCATGCTTGTAAGTCCCATAAGATAATTCAATTCGTTACTTCTACTTGACCATTGCCTTGGGGATGTGCAGCAAAATTATTTCTTAGCTCGATTCCGTAGCTTTCGCAAAATGCTTTAAAAGGTCTACAATCGAACTATTGACCATTATCCATGACCAGTATCTGTGGAATTCCAAAACGACATATGACGTTCTTCCAAACAAAACTTTGCGCTTTTTATATCGTTATCTTTGCCAATGGTTCTAGTTCTACCCATTTGGTAAAGTAATCAATTGCAGCAATAAGAAAATTTCTTTGACAAGATGCTATTGGAAATGATCCCAAGATATCCACGCCCATTGATGAAAAGGACAGATTCCCATTTTCGGGGTTTGAAAGGATCCAGGTACACTGATCATATTGGAATTCTTCTGGCAATCCTCACATGATTTTACTATCAACCATACTTGCTCCTTCATGCCCATCCAAAAGTATCCTTGCCTTATCGCTTTATATGCTAAAGCATTTCCATCCAGATGATTTCCACATACTTCTGAATGATTTTCTTGCAAGATATTTGTACCCGCTTTCTTGGATACGCACTTTAGATATGGCATTGTAACCTCTCTCTAATACAAATCCCCATTTACAATTGCAAATCCTGCAGCTCTCATCCACAATCGTCTCGCTTCTAGAGGGTCCAATAGCGTCACTCCATTCGATAAGTATGCCTTTAAATCTTTTATCCAATCGTCATCCTCTTCCTCCACAGAATCGTTGATTTCGATTACCCCTACTAACACTGATTCCTCTATAATGGCAAATACTGGTTTCCATTTCTGCTTTCTAACTCCTAACACATCTTTTGATAAGTAATCTGCTTTGTAATTTTCTTTCCTAGGAATTTTCTGAATTCTCCATAATTGGAAACTGAGAAGTAGCTCTCACCCTGATGCAATATTCTATCGTCCTCCCATCTATAACCTCGAAGTCATTCTGTAATTGATGAACAACAAGCTGCGAGTCACTATACACCTGCAAAGTCTTTACCTTTTTGGCAAAGCCAATCGTAGCCTATAAATCCATGCTTCATATTCTCCCTCGTTTTTTGCGGTTGGAAAATCAATCTTCACGGCGTATTCAGTGTGATTTCCCATCGGATCTTCCAAAACAACACCGATTCTCTAGCCCACTTTTCCAGATGACCTATCCACATGCATTTTCCATGTTTGTTCTTCCCCCAGTGATTTGCAAGGCGTTAATTCAACTACAAAGTCTGCTAAGGCTTGGGCTCTGACGGTTCCTCTTGCTTTGTATTCAATGTTATACTTCCCCAGTTCTATCGTTCATTTCATTAGACTTCTGGAGATTTTAGGGCGATTGAGTATGTAAGAGGGAGTTTTGTTAGTATTTTGATGGAATGAGCTTAGAAATATGGACGGAGCCTTCTCGCTATAATAACGATTCGCAGTACAACTTGTTCCATCAAAGTATATTGTTTCTCTACTTCTTTTAGGATATCGCTGAAGTAGTAAATCAGCTTTTCCGTGGCTTCTTCTACTCGCATCAACACGGAACAAATCGTAACGCTTGACATCGATAGGTACAATTGCAACCTATCACCTGCTTGGGGTCTAGTCAAAATGGGAGATTTCTTTAAATCAACCTTGAACTGTTTCCAGTGCCTTTTCACAATCTTGAGTCCAATCAAACGCATCGGCCCTCTTAAGCCCTCTGAATGGAGGATAACACTTATCCGCCATTCATGATATAATCACCTTGGTTTTATCTGGGTTTGCCTCCATACCTCTTTGGCTGATCATATATCCCAAGAATTTTCCTCCCAAGGTTCCAAAAATGCATTTTTCTGGGTTGAACTTAGTCTTGTTAGCCCTAGCTGTATCAAACACTTGCTTCAAATCCTCTATATGTCCAGACTCTTGATCAGTGTAGATGACCATATCGTCTACGTATGCTGCATATTTTTCCCAATCTGATTTGTGAAAACTTTGTTGACCATTCATTGATAGTTAGCTCCCACATTCTTCACACCAAAAGGCACGGCGGTATAATAGAAGGTTCCCATTTTGGTGATAAACGCTATTTTCTCCTCATCACGCTCTACCATCTTGATTTAATAATAGCCAGAGAATGCGTCTAGGAAACTGAATCTCTTCTTTCCTGCCATTGCATCAATCAGTGCTTCGATCCAAGGTAAAAAGGACAAATCCTTAGGACATGCCTTGTTTAGATCTGTGAAATCCTCACACAATCGCCATTTTCCTTTTTCTTTCTTTAGCAACACCATGTCAGCCACCTATTCAGGGTATATAACCTCCCTAATGAATCTAGCTTTCAACAATTTGGCTATTTCATCCTTGATTATATGTTGTCTATATGGAGCGAAGTTTTGTTTTTTCTGTTTTACCAATTTTTGCAATGGATCGATTTTGAGTGAATGCTGGGCAACCTCTCTATCTAAACCCTCTAAATCGCTCGTAGACCAAGCAAAAATATCTAAATTACTTTTTAGAAAATTGATTAGTTGTACCATTTCGTCCTGAGAAAGCATTTTCCAATTTTGAAGACTTTGCCAGCAGTAACCTCCAATTCCTCAATTTCGTCTGTCGCTTCAAAGCGATCCTCCATTTGAACTCTTTCTGAAGTGATCGTGTATACAGACTGACTCCTCATACTGTCCGTACAACATCTACGAGATTGGATCCGTGATCTCAGGTGACTGGAGTTCAACGTGTGCTCTTCCGATCTGTAGGAAACTTCATTGCCTGATGTTGAGTAGACACGATAGCTTCTATCGTATTAAGCAGGGGACGACCATATATGACTTATATGTTGTTGACGCACGCACAACAATAAAAGAGGCATTTAGCGTTACCACCACTGGACTATGTCCCAGTATAACCGTAAGTTCAACGATTCCTTCGAATTGAATTGCTAACCCTCCAAATCCTTGTAGCAGAGTGTTAACTGGCTTTGAGAAGCGCTCCGATAATTTCAAGCCTTTAAATGCTTTCTAACTGAGTATGTTTACTGCACTACCCGTCTCAACCAGCACCCACTTCACATCAAAATTAGCTATGTCCTCAGTTATCACTAGCGTATCATCGTAGGGCAAAGCTATACCCTTCAAATCGTTGTCATAAAAAATAATGGGCTGTGAAAATCTCGAAGCTGTAGTGATATTATTTATCTACAAAGCTCGGGATACACCTTTTTGCTATTGGACGAATCACCCATCGCTGCACTTACTCCCACAATCACATGAATAACTCCACTTCACGATTTCAGCTCACTTCCACCAATACACCACTTATTTGTTTTTGACAGCTTAGCTTTAGGCATTTTAGTAGTGCTGATTATCAAAATTTGAGTGGAAATTTTGAGGAAATTCTAGAAAATAAGCCTCGCTTTCCCAGAGTCGATGGAAATTTTGAGAAAAATAGTGAGTAATCTCGCATTCTACTATTAATCTGCCGATGAACTGAACAGATTTAGAAAGGAAATTTGTGAGAGTTGTTCTCGAATTCCCATAGATGGCACTGGTGATCCGAATGTGAATTTTAATCAAGTTTTTTTATCAATTTTGTTGGATTTAAATCGCACTCAAAATAAGTTTGGAGCTATGTCGAGAGAACTAAAACTCTTTCTGAGACTTTGAGTGAAGTGAGAAAATGGAAAGTTAGTTAAATTTGAATTATAGTGGAGTATTTATTGGAATGGGTTACTGCAAATGATAATCACTTGGTACGTTTAGTCGTCTGGCTTCGTTATCATCTAGGCTTGTCTATCGTCCTATTTTGCCTAACTACTGTGATTAGTTTATTTTAACGATATTTGATGGTTGCCAATTTTATCTTATTAATAATTCTTTCTCTATTACCTTTTATCATTTATATGTGTTTTATTAATTCTATGATCAGCGGAAGACTAAGTTAGAGAAGGGTAGAAAGGAGAGGCAATGATTGTCAACGCCCAAGGGTTTCTCTTTTATGAAGTTGTAAAGTGAATGTTTGGTACAAAAAATTAAAAGCAGGATTCACTTTTAAAGTGAACATGTTTTATAAAAATGTTTTGAAAAAGTTCTGTGGGTCGCACTTGGATTCAATCGAGCTAACCCGATCGGGCCAGGTTAAGTGATTCAAACTGTCTCGAATTAATGTCGATTTAGACGGTTTGACTTGGGTTGGATTGTCCAACTCGTGGACCAGCCCAACCCGAGTTGGGTTGGAAGATTTAGAACCGAAAATCAACCCACCCGCTGTTGCCAAAATCCAACCCAAATCGGGTCAGGTTGGGCGGGTTTATCCAGTTAGCGGGTTGGTTGCCCAGCCTTAAGAAAACAAGTAAAAGATTCAACAATAAACTAATATATTAAAATGTAAAATGCTTAAATAAACCGTGCATAAATTGTGAATGCAAATGTATAAAAATATTTTTATCTTGACAAAGCTACGAGTGGGGTAAAAATGCGTCAAATTTGTTTTACATGTGAAATTTGAGTTGCGACAATCACGATCAGTCTTTCTATAGAGACAGATTTGTCTCCAATTTTGGAGAAAGATCTGTTTAAGTGGCGCTAACTGGGCACCACCTAGATTCATACAGCCGCACACATTGGCATGGCTGTACATACTGGCGCCATGCGGCCTGTGGTGCACCATGCGGTCTGTGCGACTGAATGGATCTTTCATGAGGCCGCATAGATCTAGATGGCACCCCAGTCAGCACCACCTAATCATATCTGTATCCAAAGTAGAGACAGATATATCTTTATAGAAAACCCACAACCACGATCAATAAATTATTTTCTGCAATGATTTATGTGAACATTTGAACTATTAAACAACGAATAAAAAGCTATTATGATTTTGATAAAGATGTGAAATCAACCAAATAAATAATGAAAGCAAACCAATCTAGCGTAATGTTGTGTTTAATAATTTTTTCAAAATTCGTATAACTCTAAACTCGAGTACCGAATTCATTTATATTTTTTTTAGTGTTATTTCGTTTGTTTCAGCGATGTTCTACTACAAATACAATTATTCAATTCAGGGTAAATTTCACATGTGGTCGTAACTTTTAATCATTGTATCAGTTAGGTTCCAACTTCTCCTTTTTAAAGCCAGTTTAGTTAAGTTTATAAAGTGAATTTATAAAGAGAATTTATAAAGAATGAAAATAAGTGGTAGAGATATTATAGGGATGTTTGATTCAATTTATGGTAGTTGATTTATAAAGAGAAATTATAAAGAGGTGAAATGAGTGATGTAGATTTAATAGAAATTTGAAATTTGTGGTTATAAATGAGTAGTTGTCAAATCAATAGTCAAATCAGTGGTAAATGAGACTATAATGTGTTTTGTTAAAGAGTATCAAACAAGGGCTTAATTAAAATTTAAAATGTGTGATAATTATTGAGTAATTGTCAAATCAATGGTAAGTGAGTTTATAAATAGAAAAAATAAAGATGCCAAACAAGCTATTAATTTTTTAAATATCACGATTCCCAACATTTTTACTCAGAATTTGGTCATTTTTATCCAAGTTATATACCATAACGAGTGTTCTAGAAAACTTTAAGCGTGAAAAAGCGTCAAATTCAAGTATTGAGCTTATGTGCGCTTAAGCTCACCAATGTGCGATATAAGTGTAACTAATACGTGATAAAATGTAAAATGTGATGAAGTGAAGAGCCTAAACTTCAAGTATAAACACTGTTTACGCACCGTCTAAGCGAGTATTTTAGAAAACATATTTCGCACCATAACCTTGGACATTTTTATCTTACTATATTATAAGTGGTTGTTTGATCCTCTTTACCATTTCAACTTATAAAGAGAAATTATAATATGTATAAATGAGTGGTAGAGATTTAATTGAAATTTAAAATGTGTGGTGATTGTTGAGTAGTTATCAAATCAACAGTAAAATTATATTAAATAAAATTATAAATTGAAATTATAAACAGTTCAAACAACCACTAACTTTGGCCAGTTTTAGAAATTCCCCGTGAAGTAACTCCGACGGTACAACTCACGGCCGCCCGATCCACTCTACCGGCGGCCGGGACCTCCTCTAAGCAGAAGGCTATGCTGAAGCAAAATTTCACGATGCAAAATTTACTTAAAAATCTCAAAGTACCATTCGCCGTAGCGTTGCTCTTTGCGGATGCCGTCCTCGTCGCCCTCATCATCACTTATGTTCCGTGTAATTTTCAACTCTTTCTGCAAAATTTGCGCGAAAGCACGCGCATCGTTTCTAAAAGATTAAGTTTTCTACGAAATTTATAAGTAAAAGATCTAGGTGTATCTTTCTCTGCGACTTTTTTCTGAAAATTGTGGAGCTTTAGATCTTGGATCCATTTGACAGGCGTGTAGAAGACAAAATGTAAAGCTATTCACGTCGAAGGATGTATTTCATGTTCATACTAATCTGATTTTTGGGTTTGTGTGATTGTAGACACGAAAATTGATTGGGATGCATATATGTCACAGGTGAGTGTAGTGCTTCTTTATTCGTTTTCTCATTCTTTAATTAAATGGAACTTTTTCTTCACAATTTTATATCTGAATTTATTTTAAAGGTTAGTGGGTTTCTGGGAGGAGAAAGAGATTACAGCAAATTGAAAGGTGACACAGGGCCTCTTGTATACCCCTCCGGCTTTCTTTACATATATTCTGCCATTCAGCATGTTACTGGTGGCCAGGTTTATCCTGCCCAGGTATTTTTATTTCATTTTTCAAACAATAATTTGTTTTTAGTTTCTTCATGAACATAGGCAAAGCTGGTTAAACCTGTCACAACAACATATTACATCTGTTTTTCGTCCCATGAAATGAGGACTAACTGCAAGAGATGGTAAATTGGTAATTGATAAAAGAGGTTTGGATGGATTTTCTTGGTTCTTAGCTTTTTGTACTTAATTTGAATTTGAAATTTGCTTATTTATCTCATTAGCAATGTGATCATTGTCAGTCATTTTAGATAGAATGTTTCCTGTTGCGAATCTCACTTGTAAGTTGTAACATTATGCTATTAAACATCGTAAGACTATGGTTATCTTCCAAAATGACATATAAAGCTTTTGCATGTTGAGGTGCTGGTTCTCGCTAATCTCACTTGTAACATTATGCTATGAAGCACCATAAGACTATGGTTATCTTCCAAAATGACACATAAAGCTTTTGCACGTCGACGTACCGGTTATCTCTCACAACTTAGATTTGACTATGCTAGTCAAATCTCTTCCTTTATCCATAGTCAAATCTCTTCCTTTATCCGGCCCATCCATTTAGGTGAGAAATTTTCTGGTTCAGAATATTTTTCAAAGGACAACTAGATATTGATGATTTAGCTTCTCTTGCCTCGTTGATGAGTTTCCTTGACAAATAAGCACGAGAAACTGCAAAGATCCATTTGTCTTCTGCAATCGGATCACAATCAACAATCTCTTCAATATCTTATCAATTGCTTTCAACATGATGGATATCTTTTTGATGTTGTCTAGAATCAGTGGAGCATTCAATTAATTTAATGCTTCATACATGCTTGCTTAGGTCCCCACCTTCGTCCTTTATGGTCCAATGATTTGGGCATTGTTTGTTAACAAATAAAAACATGGTAATAATATGGATTTATCACGTTTTCTTCTGAGACAATTACTTCCCTCTTGCAAATCAACTACAGGCAGCCCTTTATGTATTCATTTATATGATGTAAGTGGTCATGACTTGTTCTTTGGTCACCACAGATTTTATTTGGCTTTCTCTACATTGTGAATCTTGGAATGGTCTTCTTCATCTATATAAAGACTGATGTGGTATGAACCTCCTCAGTTTATCTTTATTGTATTATTTCTTTTGTGCATTTTTTGAAGTAAGCTGTGTGTAAGTATCTAAATGAGTAATGGCTACTTCATTTTTGACTAGTCTAGACATTCAAGTTCTGTT
>CAVNYN010276112.1:0-22284 GCA_963692815.1 Nyctanthes arbor-tristis | reverse complement strand
TAGAAAGATAAGCTTTTCATAGAAAAACCGCTCATTTCCAGTTTTTCTTGTAATTCGATTCATATTTAGATTGGCAACGTTATGTTGAGGTTGTTTCCATTGAACTCATTTCTTAATTGCTTCATTTGTTGATTATTTGATCAGTTTTGCTGTGTGATTTTAAGTGGTTGTTGACAGAGTCCAATCACAGTGTTAAAGTCCAAATAAAATTCCAAATGATATAAAGTATTTTATTCTATTCCACTTAGTGGAAAAACACCTTCCAACTGTTCCAATTTAATCCAATATATATTTTGACCCAATTTTATTATAGCTTAATTTATTTTGGCACAACGCAGTTCTTTAGCCTATATTATTTAGTCCAAATTCCATCTGTGAGCCCAGTATTATTAAGTAGTCCAACCATTAATAACCGGCCGGCCCATTAGGCTCGAAAACATTTAGCGATTCAAATATTTCATAAACTTGGGAAATCGCTATTCAACATACTCCTCCATTTGCAATTGAAAATGTATATATCAACCCTAAATCCATTTTCCCACTGCCCCAACAAGCAGCAGCAGGTAGTGGCTCCTCCTCTCACTCACTCCTCTTCCTTTCCTTGCACAACTTCTTCCCTTTTCTTGTATACACAATCATATCACACAAGCAAGGCACCAATATTTCACAGCCTTATCATAAACATTAAGAGCCAGTGGCTAGAGACACATATACCTACATGAATAGATAAACACATACATTCATATCACACACACATAGAACTTCTACTATACAGAAAAGCAACAAGTATTCTCTGCAATCTTTCATCTCTTCAGCATTTTTATTTACATATACACACAAAAGAAGCACAGCATAAGAAAGTATCATCTTCTCCTTCATTGCGCCAATATATACACACAGAGTACATACACATCTAAGAGCACAAAAGCACCTCTGTTGCACTTCAATATACTGCACAATACACATTCAAAGGTCACCTACATATTCTTCATATATACAGGCCTGTATTGATCCCGAGCCCATCAAGCTGGTGCTTGGGATCCAAACCATTTTCACGTAAAGTCCCTTTTTTTTTTTTAATTATGTGGCTCCTGCATACCAAATGATGTTGCGCCGAATTCCAAAATCCAAAAGAACCAGACCCTGTTCCAAATAAACCAAAAAGCCCAGACCTAGCTCATTATGTTAAGAAAATAATGTTCTTTCCTTTTGCTCCTAGGTTCCTGCATTTTTTTGTTCTTCAAAGTTTTCAATTAATGGTTCTTATCTTGTTGAATACAGTTTTTTGTTGATGCATTATTGTTGCCTTACCGGCAAATTGTTATTTCTTAATGCGTGGGGTAGAACCGTTCTTTTGTTGAATAATAAATCACATTCTTGTCCGTTTACCGATTCTCCCACACATTCACACTATATTTGGTAGAGATTTAAAAGTGTAATTGTTTATAAATAGATTCACAAATTGCATAATGTAATCGTGCTATATGGATTTAATAATTAAAATGATATAAAAAATTACATCACATCAAAAGAGTGACTTAATGATGTGTTACTGTGTGTCTAAAATTTCAAATTTAAATTAGTAGATAAATCGAGAAGAATTATAAATAAATGGTTACCAAACTAAGGGGTTGTTTGATACTCTTTATCATTTCTCTTTATAATCCCAACTACTACTAATTTGACTATTGATTTGACTACTTTTCATCTATAATCATAAATTTCAAACTTACATTAAATCTACACCACTCATTTCACCTCTTTATAATTTCTCTTTATAATTCAATTTGGATAAATAGTTTCAAACAACCCCTAAAAATGAAGTCCATAAAAAATTAGGGCCCTTTTTTTTTTTTCATTTTTGGACTTGTTGGCCTTAGAGCAATATTAATGTTGTGGAGCCTTCCTTTAGGTTTTTTTCCCCTTCCACTTTCATTCATAATTTGAATTTTCCACCTCAAATTTGAGTTCTCTCATATTAGTCATGCTATAAGGATAGGTCCGGCACTCAAGCTCTCCAATCTTCATGACCGGCGGGCTCTAGCACCACCACTACCTCCTCTTCCAATCCACCACTAGTTCAACCAAGGAAATAACGGGGGCAAAAAGGAGAAAAAAAAAAAAAGAAAGAAGATAGATAGATTAGGGGAAGAGGAGAACGCAGCTTCGTGCACCACCAGATGCGGCCGCCGGTCCTTCCTGTGCACAAATACACTCCTAACCCTACTAATTTAACCCGAAATCAAAAGAAAAACTCAGGCCCGTAGCTGTGCAAACCCACTTTTGTCGAATTTCTGTCGGAAAACGTGAGTCACTGCTGAGTTCTTCTTGATTTTTCTCTGTCAATGCCGCCCTCTTTACCACTCGAATCTACTCCCTCTTTGCCAATACACGTAGCTCACGGTTATGTATTCTTCTTCAGGTGAAATATTGGTCAGAAACCGCCGTGAATTGGCCGGAAAATCCCCGGTTCTTGCCCCGCCTCTCGGCTCTCTCTACTGCCCTCACCCCCCCCCCCCCAAGACACACTCTCCCTCTGTTCCCAATGACACACTCTCTCCCTCTGTTCGCGAATTGGGAGATCGAGCAATTTCACTTTTACCAGGAAGCTCTCAAAGTCTCACAGTGTATTAGTTAGCCCCGTAACTCCTGATTTCCATGGTGTCAGCCCTGAAGTTCCATGCTAGTTCAATTTCAGCCCTCTAATTCTTGATATCCTTCTTTCAGCCCTAGGTATTTCAGATTTCTTCCGATTGTCTAAATACTTTCCAAAATCAAAAATTTAATACCAATCTTCCAAGTTTCAATGATTTAATCCCTAAAGTAACAAGCTATCAAGTCGTAAATTTCCCAGAGTGTTAGGCGTTGATGCCTTTGGAGCAGCATCTTATGAGTGAGAAGAATGTAACTCAGGTCCTGCATTTCGGGTTTGTGAAAACAACGCCATAATGAAATTCAATTGATTTTTCATTTTTGCACTGGAATGCATGGAGCAGATCATATGGGATGTGAAGTCGAGGCCTCTGGCGAGCATCATTGTCTACTCCAGTCAGTTCTCTTTTCAAAATATCATTCAATTTGCGTCCTTTTTGCTCGTGCAGCTTTTGATTTAGGCAGCATTATGACAAATTTCTAGTTTAATTCGTGTAAAAGACACCAAATGATCTATGAGTGAAGGTCGGATATGGAAAAGTGATAAAATGAGAATATTTCTAGAGAGCGAAATAAATGGAAATAGGATATGAGATATTAAGTGATTGAAAAGTTGCTTCCATTATTGGTTGTGATCCTTTTTATAGAGGTGCGCCCTAATATTAATTGTACACGCGATGAAGTCTCTAAGAATCATTTAAAGCGATTCACCCTACTTTTACGAAGGTCGCTTCAAGTGACTCTATCATCATTCATCAATTTGCAAAATTTTCTACCATTGCCTTTATACAGGAATATTCTAAAATCAACAATTAATTCCGGGCATAATTAAAAAAATAGCACTGCTAACTGATCTTTAAATTAAATAAATCAAAATTTTCATAAATAAAGAAAATAATATTATGTAGTTGGCTCCATTGGTTGTATTCCATTATAATTTTATTCACAAAATAAAATTCTCGAAAAGAGTTCCACGCCACAAGTGTAACGTCGATCAGGCTCTGCCTTAAAAGCAATGTAATTTTAACATGAAGCTCTTCCTTCATTAAGCAATGCAATTTTTTAACATGAAAAATCTTGGATATGTAAATGTTTTCCACAATTTACCATCACGGTTGAATTTTGATTTTTTTAATATATTATAATAATTATTATTTTTTAATAAAAGGATTATAGCTCCTTGATCAAAGATTCAAGAAGCAACAAGCCATTAGACATATAGATTTTGAAAGTTAAATTTATAAGAAAATATGTAGTGAAGATATAAAGAAAGATTATTAGAAAGTGTGAAAATTATTTTTTATAAAAAATATGTGATTGATATTAGTTTTAAATTTATTGATTTATGTAAAGTTACTCAAAACAAGCACTTGATTTCAAGTAACGTGATAATGGTGAAAAGTAAATAGTCACATCTAATTGCGAAAAAATTATATAAGGCCTATACATTCTCCCCCGCCACGGCGCTACCAGAACGAATATCCTCTTTCATAATTTTGAAACGGTCCCGACTCCCGATTACGATCCGTCGGATTCTTACCCTCTATCCAACCGTTTCTACGTTCACTGTTTTCCCATCCCTCTATCCAACCGTTTCTACGTTCACTGTTTTCCCATCCCAGATATTGTTATACAGTTAAAACCCAATCAATCAAATAGTACCCGGTTCCCGCACTTGCAAAATCTACCTTCTTCCCTGAATTTCATGCTCGTTTAATTTTCCGGGCATAGGTTTTTTTGGCAATTACTCGATTAAAAATCTGATCGGTCGAATTTAAAGGGTGAAAGAGCTGTGTTATAGATGGATTGGAGCAGCGTCACTGCCGATGATCTAGTCGATGCACTCCGGGAAGTGGATTGGTCATCGCCGCCACGACCTCTCTCCGAATTCTTCTCCCGATTCACTGTCCCCCGTTCTGTCGCTAAGTGGGAGAGCCGCCTGAAGTGCAATCTTTACTAGTACGGATCCTGCGTATTGTGTACTTGTTGTGTTTATGCTTACGCAACCTTGCTTTGGTTGTCTGGTGATTACAGATTTTACTTCTCCGTTATGATTTAAGGGTTTCTGTTTCCAGTATAGATTGAATTATTAATAGCTCGACAGGTAGATAACGTGCTGAGTCTTGGGGTTAAAATTGAGCTGGAGTTGAAAGATAGTGTTACTTGGCACAAAATATATGGTTAAAATGTATTCAGTTTTCTAATTAACATAGTTCAAGATAGCGACGGGTCACAAAATATGTTATTTAATCAATTCATTTTATAAATTTGCCCATTATAAACAGACATTAAGAGGAGAGAAGGACCAGAAATAAGAAGTGGAGCTGTCTCTGATTCTAGTATTTGCTTTCAATGTAAAATATGTTGAAGCATATAAAGTTTGAGTTTTCCTGGTGGTATTTTATTTGTGCACTTTCATTTTTTCCAGCATGCATGGTAGGTGAAAGATCCCTGGTTATTTACATTTCTAATTTGTCTTTTTCATTCTCTTCCGATCTCGGACTAATTATTTCATAATGATTGTTTTCATCCTTGGTAAGAGAGATAACTATGATGGTCATTGCATGTTTCATGTACAGTTATTGCACTCAAATGTCCGTTGTTCATGCGAACTAATTAGGTAATTGATGTGCGTTATGGATTCTAGGGATGGGATTTCTTAGGAGGCCGGTTGCTGTTGTTGCAGCATTCATGACTGCCTTAAGCATTGCTTTTCTGAACGATAGGTATGCTTCTCCACCGTGCTAGTGGCTGTTGCCTCTTTAATCAATGGTATATTTAAGAACCCCATTAATGTTTCCAAGTGTTGCAATTTAGCTTCTTTCTTTCTTCTTTTTTTTTTTTTCTCTCTAGATGGGTAAATTGTGGTAATTGGACTTGTTATGCCATGTTAGATACTTCTTGCTGTTTGGGATTTATAATTACAAACTTAGGTGGCAAATGTGTTGGTTTATACAGATTATTATATTTCTTGTGTAATTTAGTCTAACTTATTACAAGGTTTTTGGTCATTCTGAATTTAACGCCAAAACTGGGTTGTTATCTGCCACCACCACCCCCGACTATTACCCTGTTGACAAAATTTCCATATTCATGTTATTTCCTTTGGCTAGTCTTCCATTTATCACGTTCTTTCTATTGCTCATTCTATCACCTTCTTTGCGTATCTACAAGACCACGACCAATGCCTTAATAGCGTCCTGCTCTTTGGATATCTACAAGACCGATCTACCAATGCCTTAATAGTGTCCTGCTCTTTGCTAAATGACTTCCAGTGTACTCAACTTGGTTTCATTTCTTATTTAAAATTATCACCACAAATTACTATTCTTCCCCATTATTGACTCTATTCTATTTTAGTCAATATGATTCGATGTTCCGTTGCTTGGATTGACAACAAGCAAAGGCAAGTAGTCTTGCTCTTGGGTATGGAAAGTAGATATGGGTATTTGCCTGGGAGTTCGATTGTCTTAAATGCCCCCCTTTAAATTTAGAACAAGGGGATGTGTATAACAAATAACTAAATTTAGGCAGAGGCATGTCAGTTGTGGATACGGCTTACAAAATTTAACTCTTTTCTTTTTTTTGATGAAATTATTTGATAATAATGTTAGGACGTTCTATAGGAGTAAATTTAAAGAAAATTAAGTGCCAGATGGCAATATATTACTTTGTTTTTTGGAAATAGAATGGATGATAATTGATGAGAGAAAGTTGTACAATACATATGGGTCTCATGAAATTTGTAGATGTAATTGGATAGGCCAATGTATATTTTGAATTTGAACTAGAACGCTACCAAGAGCTAAAATTTTAATTGAAATACATTACTTGGATTTCATTTTAAGACTAGAAATGTGATACAAATCAGAGATCATCTTAAATTGGGCTGCAAGATTTTCTTAAAAAAGGAAAAGGAAAAAAAAAAAAAAAGGTTATAAAGGTTCCTGTTCTTATTAAAAGGACCCAAACGAGGTCTCCTATACTTATTTTTGTACCCCTCTCGATGATTGTTGACTCAACATTATCTCATGCTTGAGTTTGATTTTTTAGAGTAGAAAACAGTCCATGGAGTTGAGTAATTCGCGATCATAATATTCTGTCACCTTTATTTGGAAATAAGATTTACCACTTCTCCCAGAATGGGGGCTCCAAGTGATGTAAAGCCTGACTATGTATCTCTTGGTATGCTTATTCCTATAATCCTAAAAACATGAAAAGATCTGAATTAGTTCCACACACATTCAGATTCCCCATCCCTGTCCATTGTTGAATAGCCTCTCCATTGCCTTAGACTTCCCGGCCTAAGGCAAAATAACCGGCAATAATATGCTTCCTTTGGCATTTCACGTTTTATTCTGTTGGCTTCTACCTCCTTTATTTCTCGCTGCTGTACTAATTGCAATGTTGATTTGCCATCCTCTTCTCTTGAAGTATTTAAATTGTCGTCGTTCTTTGTAGATATTTGTTTAGCTTTTGGATGGAAAGTGATTTTTGTTTGAAATGTGTGGTGAAAAGTATATACAGGTTATAGGGAAGTGTGAAAAATCATTGTTTATAGAGAATGTGTGGTTGGTATGAGTTTGATTTGTTGATAAGTTTGTAGTGGAAAAAATAAATTCTAGAGAACAAGCCCTTACTAATCTGACTATGTCCTATTGTACTTGAATCAAGTCCTTTTGTATTCAGCAATGCCACATTTGTGTTCTTATGCTTCTGAACTAATTTATTGTGCCTTCCAGCTTTTCATATTGCTAACCACACTCCTACAGCTTTGCAGGTACTTTCAGTGAAAAGGTGACAAGAAGCGTTAGGCAGTTTTCTCCACATTTAGCGGCCAAAATGAGACCTCCACTTACGTAAGTAATTTTGATATCTGCAATGATGAAACAATAGGGTGCTGCTCCTTACTTGAATATCTTGTTTCTTTAGGCCTGTTATTCGTGGGCGCCGATCTGCCAAAAGAGCAATTTATATATGTGGACAGCCTCGATGGGTATTCATTTTGGTATTTTCTGCAGGTATGGTGTATCAATTTTCATTGCTGTTAACCACTCATTTTTGGCCTGACTGATTGTAATTTCAGCTTTCAAGTGTAATCGACCTTGATTTCTTGTTTGTTCTCTTTGCAGTGAGTTTGATCCTATGGTTTGCTTCTTGTGCCATTCTCACCGTCTTGTGGGCATTTGCTATTAGCCTTCTTGGTAATCCAATGATAATAGTGAACTTCTCCTTTCTTTGTACATTCTCAACTTCCATTTCCTTTCTTTCTCTTTCTTTCATGCACAGCCACTATTGCACATGCAAGCTTTAGGGTGCCAAATCTGAAAGCTCGTCTGAACACATTCCGTGAGGAATTCCGTGCAGTTTGGCGAAATTATAGTGAGCTGTAGCTTTTGGAAGGGAGACTGTATATCAGGTACTTTGCCTTCATCAGCCCTTTTATTTACGGTGTCCTGATGCCTGTGCTATCTCTCATAATGTTGTGTTGCATATTGCAGTTTGCATTGCATTTAGCTGTTTAAGTCTCCTGAATTTTATATTATAATAAATAACAAGGTGGAATTGGTTAGGTTCTAGTTGATTCTTTTGATTGACTTACAGTTTGACAAACTCCCTGATCCTGATGGGTTACTTGCTTTGTTCTTTATCACAGGGATGGATGCTTCCTCTTTCGTTATTCATTTTCATTGAAACTTTCCATGTGTTAAATCTAATTTCTCTTGACGTATGTAAGAATTGGGATGTTTTTTACAGGTGTCTGGGATTTTTTTCATCTAGCTAAGATGGTGGATAGCACTGGCTTTAGCCTTTAGATCATTGCTTTCCATTTGGAGTTGGATAGGTATTGATATATGTGTCTTTGAGGACTACTTGGATGCAATATCTTCATAATTCCTTGAAGGCGGAATTAATATACTGCAGACTGCAGCATTGTTTTTCTAGAAACCCTTCTTTTTTGCTCTCTATTTCATTTACTGAACTTCTCTAGTAGCACTTGACATCAAATTATCAAACCCGTATTTGAGCATCTGTTAATATGCACCTAGTATTTTCTACCAACCACCCATTTTCTCATCACCCTCCTTCACTACTGGCTGAATAAATTGCCGTATCTGTCTATTTACTGTGTTTTCATAGTTAGAAATATGGAGCTACGTTGCTGCTTATCTCCTGTTATATAGGCTTCCATCAGAAAATGCATTTTTATCCCTTATGGTTATGTATTGGAACTTGAGAACTTCAACAAAAGAATAAATCCCGATGTTCATTGTTACTATATTGATCTTTGCTGCCGTATTTAGGATGCCCTTGTTTTGAATAATGTATCACTGTCGTCTTGAAGTGTACACTATATCGATGGACTATGGATGTGGTGTCGTCAGCTCAGATGCTTGCATTGTCCAGTGAGCTGCTAATGTTTGCAGATCAGAAGGTTTCTTATTCTTGTCCTGGGGGGGGGGGGTTGATGTGTTGCCGATTGAAAGCTGATTGAGCAAATCTTTTGCCATTTACAAGTGCAGGCGTCAAAACACATTTTTTACGACACTGTTCTTACCGCCCATTGAACTTCTATTATAAAATAGAAATTTAAATACGCTGTTTAGTCGAAATTCTAATTGGTTCGCATGATTATGAAGGTATATAGAGTTTGCTCAGTCTAACTTATTTGACCGGTGATTGTTTGGGAGAATCTATCTGTTAGTAAGGAAGCAACATAAGAGCATCTCCAATGGGAGAGGTCTTAATTCAAAGGTCATACACACACAAAAAAATAAGGTGGAATCTATATGTCTTTTATTTTCTTTTTTCTTTTAATCACTTTTCTCTCATTTATACTACTTTATCTTTACTTTTTTATCTCAGGGTCAACCCTAAGATTCAAAACCACACCTTCATCTCCACCTCCACCACTATTATTTTATCATTATTTTTAAATTTTTATTTATTTCTCTCCTTTTTTTTCTTTTTTCCCTCTTTTTTCTTGCACCCCTTTTCACTCACTCATTCACTTTAAATAATTATCTCTTTACAATCTCTATCCTCTATCATCTCCAGCTCTATCCTTGCCAATGGAGATACCAGATTTAACGGTAAATTTACAAGACTTCTCAAAATGACAGATTGGGTTTTCTTTTTGCACAGAAACCCATATGTGGGTGTCTCTATATCATAGAGACGTGGGGAGCTTCTTGATCATTTTTCGAGAAATTATGATGCAAAAATAATGAAATAGTGTGGTAAAGACAGAAAAGTGATAGGAAAAAGTAGAAATTTAAATAAAATAAGGAGGCGTATGGCTCCATAAAAAAATTCTTGTGTCTCTCTTCCTTCACATGGACAACGTCTAAAATGAGTCACGTTAGCATCTTCATGGCACAACTTGAAAAATGTAATAAAATGAGAATGCAAATTGTGAAAGTAATTGAACATGTGTTTATTAATTATTGGTTTAAAACTTTAGATGATGGTTATAAATAGGGATGTCAACCAGTCGAGCCGGCTAGGTTCGCCAACATTTGGACTCGAGTCAAAGCCCAAATTTTTTTAGTCCCGAGCTGAAAAAGCCCGAGTGAAAGCCCCGGCTCGGCAGTGAAAATTGGGCTTGACACGAGCCTTGGTTCGGGCCTTTTCGGGTTGGCTCGGCTTTTTTTAAATTTTTTTCCTAATTTAATTTAATTTTTTCTTTCCTACCTAAGTTTGATAAGGGCTAGCTCAGCTCGTTAGGCAAGTAATTACTGGCCGGCCCGTTGAGCCACACGAGCTTGCCCGGCTCCTGGAATTTGGGGCTCGGCTCAGGCTCGGGCTCTTCTTAAATGAGCCACCAGCCGGCTCAGCTCGGGCTTTTTACAGGCTAGACCACGGGCCGTTTGAGCTGGTCGACTCGTTATGCATCCCTAGTTATAAAGAGGGATAAATATAAAAACGATAAAAAAATAATTTATGAATAATGTCTAGCCCACAACAGAATGTTAGACATTCTAATTATTTGATTCTCATTATCTGGGAAGATTATAATGAGTAGGGGTATAATATATATTGAAAATGTAAAAATGTTTGAAATATGTGGTTATAATTGAACAGTTGTCAAATCAAATGTCAAATCAGTGATAAGTAAACTTATAATTTGGAAAAATAATGAGAATCAAACAAGCACATTGTCTTTGTTTTATCTTGCTTTTTAAGATTTTTCTGATGACGTGATTATAAAGTTTTTACAATTCACAGGTCATTAGAGAATTCACATTGGTGGTGTTAAAATTAACTATCCATATAAGTAAAAAGTAGAATTTTTAGTGATGATTAAAGGATATATAGGCAAGTTAAATTTAACTATTAATTAATACTAAGTTGGTGATTCTAAATAAGAGTCTTAAATTTAATCATCAATTCAATAGTTAAATAGTGGACCAATCTTAATTTAATTAAGATAAAAAAGAAGAATTATACTACATAAAGCGTTAAGTTTGTTATTAACTTTAACAATAAAACTAACAACTTGTTAAATTAAATGCTTTTAGCAATTATTTTAACACCACTAATGTAAGTTGTTTTTTGAGTTGTTAACTAACAACTCCATTAACAACTTATTTTAATACTACCAATGTAGATGCTCTTAGAGTCGCTTGAAGGGAAGTTTGTACAAAATACATATTTTACAAGATTCTAGGTATCCGTGAAGGAGTGTGCTAAAATGATGTAAAATGTCCTCATATAACTACTTAATTTTCAGTTCAAGTTACTTTAACATTCATCTCATAGGGTTGACATAAAATTGCGGTCCGTTCGGTGTGTATATTTTATCAAAAAGTCAAAGTGACAGTGTGACACTCCAGAGGAAAGTTCCTTGTGGCTTTGACGAAATCAATGTAATTATCTTCTCATTTCTTTTCTATTTCCTACACCCACTTGCATGCAATTCATCTCAAGTCTTCCTCCCCAAAAAACGAAGTCAATTCCTGGTACATAAATTAAAAAAAAAAAAAAACCCTCCCCATCATTATAAAGACATATCCTGTCCTGTTCTTGACAACCTCAGGCTTCACTACAGAGAAAAAAAACCAAGAAAAAGAATCAAGAAAATGGCTCCTCTACCAAGGAACACCATCGAGCATTTCACTCATCCTGGCCACCAATTAACAGCAACCGGAAGCCAGGATGATCAGCAGTATCTATGTAATGGATGCAAAACTCCCGGGACCGGAAAAAGATTCCGGTGCCATCAATGTGATTTCGAATTACACGATTACTGTGGAACTTGTCCTACATCCCTCTCCTCCACCATGCACCAGCACGCTCTCACCCTGGTAATGCGAAAGCCAAAAAGCGCCCGACAGATTGATCGAGTCTGTGACGTCTGTTCCGACCGTGTAGAGGGCCTTTTCTACCGATGCAAGGAATGTGATTTTGATGTGCATCCACTTTGCACTCAGTTTCCAAACAAAGTTCAGCATGCCCTCCACAAAATCCACCCATTGACCCTGGAATCTAACTCGTTGCCAGGATTCTGTGCCGTCTGCAAAGATCTCTGCAAGGGATGGCGATACAGGTATAATACTTGAGCTTCCATCTTAAAAGATCAATCCTGTTATGAGAAAGAGAGCCTAAACGATTATTGACTTCACACTTTTTTTTGACTTCATACTTATTCAATGTGGTATTCTCCCTTTACAACAGGTGTGGAGGCTGTAGCATTGACATACACCTCGAGTGCATATTAGTTCCTATCGTGCAATTGCCACCGACGCCCCAACAGAATGCTCAAACTACTCAGCGTGGAATTCCTATTTTTAATCAAGGAATTCCATTCCAGCCTTCGCCTCAATTCAGTGCTTATTATTACCCCCCCTTTGGATTCTCTCATGGCTCTCCAGGATTTAACAATATGTACAATGGCCAGCCGATGCATCCAAATTACAATTTTGCGGCGAATAATCAAGTAGGGGGTGTGAATAATCAAGGCGGGGGCGGAAGGCGTCTGGGGAAGATGGTGTTTGCTCTTGTGGGACAACTTGGAGTTGGGGTGCTATCTAATATGATCTTTGGAGTGGATTTGTCCTCTGTTTTTGCTTAAGTTTTGGTTTGGATATTTTTCCTGCTGTCTGAAAAACGTAGATTCCAGAGATGGCTTCGAAGAAGAGGGAAGCATTTGCCTGGTTTTGAATTGAGCTTTCTTCGAATTTGATCAGTGTTGATATATCTGACAGTTCTTTCTAAGCAAGTTCCCTTTTATGGCCATTTCATCTTTAAATTAATTGTTACTGTGTATCAGTATGAAACAATTGAAATAACTAGTTAAAATTTAGCAGACATCGTAAATTGTCAAATAATCATGAAATTCTAGGTTTAGCAAGGAGTTGTAGGTCTCTGATATTGTAATATATGTCGATACCTACTATTCTCTGTTAGGTGACGGTCGGACAAGTTGAAAAAAAAAAAAAAAAAATTGTCAACAAGAAGCTTGTTAAGAAATTAAGAAATGATTCGCGGTAGACAGGAGCACTATATCTTGGGGTCAACCATCTGAAGTTACATTGTTTTATGGCAACTTGACAATTCATCTGCCATTCTACTTTTTTCTTTAGTGACAAAAATAGAAAAAGAGAAGAACCAGTCAATTGGAAAGCAACAGTTGAAATTTGAGTTTGAGAAAGATGAGATCAAAACTTTACGCGTACGTATTACTTTGAGCGATTACTTAAAATACGGTGAAAACTGATTGCAGTATTTGAAGGAGAAACAAAAGTTATCCAATTAAAGAAGATATAGTGGCAACAAATTATACAATTTGACAACGTGCAGTCTTTTGTGTATACAAGAAAACACTTAAAATCGCTTATTAAAGAAACAATCAATCAAGTTGATATATAGTTGTTTAATGTAACTAGCAATTGATGCAATAAAAGAAATTTGTTATATGTATAACAAAATATTTATATCTCAAATGAAGGCAACAAAGAATTCAATAGCATCTGTCATTGTATAAATTTTATCCACTTTTCCATTTGAAATTGATTTTAACATTTGACTTTTGGTTTAATGTTAAGTCTTTCTTAAGAGTTTCTAATTATAGTGGGTCTTCAAACAATTTAAACTTTTCTTTTTAATCAAAGACTCTCAACCGTTTAACTAGATCTATATAAAAATGACACCAAAAGTATAGAGGAGATCCTAAATATAGTGTTATTAAAAATGTGATAACAGTGTCATTAAAAATACTACTAGCATCCTACCAAATTAAGTTTTACACTAGAGATCTTGCTTTAACTATAGCCTTAAGATTTTTTTTTTCCCGTTACATTATTTTCTTTAACCTTCTAGTCTATCATATTTAGATATATTTTATCATTATTAACGGACCATGTATATCAAAAGATAATTATGAAAATGTGATTAAAAAAAATAGAGGGTGTAATCTTAGTAACAAACATATATAGCTAAAGACTTGTATTGCAATTAAATATGGTACACTTGAAAAAATATGGGGGGTGCAAAATTAATAAATAGCCTAAAAACACTTCTTTTGAGATATTATTATTATTAGGCAAAAAACTACTTTAACATGCAAAAGTAATTTTTCACGGTCCCCGGAACTAGCTACAAGATGCCTTTGACCTTTCCGCAACTTCCAACACGCGAACTTATCTTACAGCATTCATTTTATGAAAATTTTCTATAATCAAAGAAGGTTTGCTTTTCTAAATACGAGGAAAAGTATATAGTGTTATTATCATTATTATTTTTTATCATTCCTTTTTAGTTACCTTTAATTTGTCACCTTCTTCTCCATTTACACCTAATTCTTCCTCAAAATTTGTCTCTCTCAAAGCAAAAAATTTACGTAGAATCGAGCAGAATCTAGATATGAAAGTTTGGGCGTTGGAACTTGGGGATTCGGGAGCAACGCCCTCGATTTTTCTCTACCTTACTATAAATTGTTGAGAACGAAATTCTTTGACTTCATATACAAAACACAAAACTAAATATACATAATTAATGTTACGCGAGAAAATCAATCAATCTCAAAATTTATTGTACACGATAAATGAAATCGAAATTACATAATTTTAATCCTAAAAAGCAATATTCCCATTCATGTTTTATTTTAAAAAATTATTAGGTCAAACTCAAAATTGATTCTCTTATCAAGAGGTGCCAAATCCTTGGGGAAGTCTCTAACATAATATATAAACGTACTTCTTTAAATCTATGTCAAAGTTTAACTGCATAAGCCATCTAAACCTAAGAAATCCAAGAAAGTGAACGTTGAGAAGAGCGAACTTGGTGGAATCTATATGTTGTGATTGATCTCCTGGCTTTTACGAAGTCCTCCAGTAGGTAACGAAGAAAAATCATATCACATGAATTAGGAATCTGGGATTTAGCATTTAGAGTTCGTAGGTTTCAGCCAATTCCAATTCTCATATGTGATTTTTTTTTTTTAATTCTATAAATTGAAATCATTTTGCAACAAGAGGGAAGAAAATTGGTTAAGAAAGCTACCTAACTAAAAAACAAAACAAATTGTAATCGGGCTCTCCATATCATCGTTCTTCCTTATATTGATGTAGGAGAACAAGGCTTGTTTAGAGCAATTTTAATGTTGGAGGAACAATGTCAAGTAGAAAAAAGTTAAAGGGAAAAAATTAGGGGGAAAAAGCTATTCTCAAATAGTGTGTGTGTGTGTATATGTGTGTGTGTGTGTGTGTGTGTGTGTGTGTGTGAAGTTGAGGGAAAATCGAGTTATTATCATTTTAAATGATTTTTTTTAAATTTTTTTACAAATAATTTTGCCACTACGTTTTTTCTATCATACAATTGATATTTAATTTTTTCACAAAATATTATTTTCTTTAACTTATTACTTACCTTTTTCCCATTCCAAAATTATTTTCCTCCATGTCTCGTACACCCAATATTAGATGTGCTCTTATGCAAAAGGTCTGGTTATGTGCACAATATCTGACGGTTACCCAATTTGGATGTGATGAAAGATCTCTAATCTACAGATTTTGGGACAATTCAAATTGAATTTTTTTTTGTGTAGGGCGGATTGCGAGACAGGTTTTTTCAGGAAAAAAAGGAAAATTTGAAAAAAGAAAAGAAATAAGAAAGAAAAGAAAATAATAGGGAAAAAAATGATCAACAATCTTTACATTTTGAAAATTCGCTTCCTTTACATTTAGATTTAGTAAGATGAGTTGGGGATTTACAATTTTTGAGCTAGCTCGAAGAAGTCTAGTTCGTCTATGATGGATTGAGTTCTTATGTCACTTATGGTCTAATTTTTCCAATAGCCTATACTAATAATAAATTCTAACATCACTATTTATGATACATGATTCCCAGTTAAACCTACATTTTATTTTTTTATGTTTTTTGGGGGAGAATTTAAGCCTACATTTTATTTATTTAGCAATAATAGCAAACAAACGTCTAGTAAATACTATATGGAACAATTCCAGGCTATTACAGGATTGTACTTTGCGACCTAAAGCTACAGAGCGAAGAGGAAACGAGATTCCTATTCGAGTAACGACAATCTACACAATGTTTGGCAACGAATTAAAAACCACTCATATTTATAAACCAATTTAAGTTTCAAATTTTATATACATGATAACATCACATTTAGTCACATATTTGATATGATGTGAATTTTCACATCATTTTAATCATTATCTCCACATAACACAATTATATATCGAAAAATGGACTGGAAAAATGGTTTACTCCTTTTATTTGAACAGTTTTAAACGGTAATCGATGTTCATTCTACTAATGAAAGCAAATTGAATGAATACTACTCCCTATAAGAGTAAGCTTAAGACATCAGCAATTTTTTATTATTTCTCTTTAGCGCAACGTTTCGTTTTGGCTGCATGGATTTGGATTATTCATTTATTTCAATTGCAATCCCTATCACACCCCCTCTAAATCGGCTTTAAGCTACATATAATCTTTGCTAAAAATAAAATCAAATACATAATAGATAAGAGTGATATATATGAATTCTTGCTGTGCACTGACTTGGTGGGTTCACGAAATGGGTGACATTAGAGGAATCTAGGGATTTGGAGAGGGCCCTTTTTGATTTTTGACGAAAAGGGCCGTTTTGATTTGGAGGAGGAGGAGGAGGAGCTACTGAGTCACCGAGAGATGAAAGATTTGTTAGGGAGTCCTGGGACTGTGAGTGGGTTATTATTGAGGATTTCGCAGTGTATATTTGCTGCTGGATCCATTGGCGTTATGGTTTCTGCTAGTGGGTTTTCTAACTTCACTGCTTACTGGTACATATTTTCTTTTTCTCTCTGCCAATTCTTATTGTTAATTGATCTTTTTACTGGTGGTTTTTTTGAGTCAAAAACTTTTTCAAGATTGAAAAAGAGTTCTCCAGAAGCTGGTATTATTTCTTCTTGTGGTATTTTGAATATGGTGTAGGCTGGATATTGTGGAGCCTGGTTTTGTTCAACAGAATGGCATTGTTCAAGAGAATAGCTCTGTAACAAGATGGTTTTGTGCTGTCTGCGCAATGTTCTGGATAGGGTGGATGGATGTCCGGGATTATTTTTAGGTTCTGAAGTTTTCCTAAATTTTGGGATGGTTAACATGATATCAGATATAGGATATATGATATTGCTCTGTTTAAGTTATGTTCTTGGTGTGACGGTGAAATTTATTGATGATAATGGTCATTGATCTGCTAGAATGCTGTTGATGCTAGAAACTTGAGCAATCTATTTAAACATCTGGAAGCTCAAAGTAAATTGGTGGCTTTTCTGCTTTTTAAGCTAAATGAACACACAGATTTTAGTAGGCAGGTGCTATTCTTCTGAAAAAAATACGGTAGTCCCCAGAAGTTACTGAGTTGTGAAATACCAGAGATCTATTGATGAGAGTGAATTTGTGTTCCACATGGTTGATATTGGAAGTATTTTCTGAATGTTTGATATGTAATTTTTTTTTTTTATAGTTGTATTTGTGTGTAAAGAAAGATAATATCACGTACTACTTTCAAGTATTTCTTTCAAAAAATCTTATCAGTATTAATGTGATTCTGTGCAATTTGATATTATTCTTCCAATGTTCCTCATTTACGAGCATATTGGTTTGCATAAGCAGGGGAAAAGCTTGAAGAATGCTTTTTTATTGTAGAAAATATTTCTTTAGATGTTCTTAAGATATCATTGGGTCTTAATGAGCTTCTTAATTATGATGGCACTTAACTGTTTTATTCAGCTATCTGATTGCATCAATGGGCCTTCAATTATTATGGAGCTTTGGACTTGCATGTCTGGATGCTTATGCTTTGCGGATAAAGAAAGACCTTCGTAATCCAGTTTTAGTGAGCCTGTTTGTTGTGGGTGATTGGGTAATTACCTTGTCCTTTAATCACTTTGCTATCATGTTCATGTATTGTACTCTATCAACTTTTTATAATGCTTGATCATGTTGCATGCAACCTTATTGATAATTGTTACTTATTATGATCCTTTGCTCCTTCGTTGTTTACCAGCTCTAATTATGACATTAATATTTATATTCTGTCAAAGAAATAGACTTATGCCACTTTCATTGTATCAGAATATGTGCCACAAGTCATCGCAGATTTGTTGCAATAATGAATATGTTTTAGATGCATATTTCCTTCTTCAGAGTTGGGGCTAAAGCACTATAGATGTTTGCAAGTTTTTAGATGATTATTCTCAATCACCAGGGTAATGTAAAAGCCTTTGCCTCAAAATATTTTACTGAGTAATTCTGATGGGATCACCAATGAAAACTTAGAATTCATGCCCCCGGTAATCGGACTGGACTTCATGATTTTTATCTGAAACTATTGTGAGCTTTCTCTAGCTTTTTTTTCTGATCTGTAACACTCTCCTCTGACGATTCCAATGATATCTTATCTCTAACCATCAGTTTAGGCCATATTGGGTTTTGTTAATGGTCGCTTATTTGGGCTTATGTAACATCTGAGCTAGCCATCTGGACAATGTTTCCCTTGGTTTAGCTTCTAATGATGCTGTCTCAATGTGTTATCATCCTTATCCCTTTTTTCCCCTTGAAAGGATTCATGTCCTATTTTATCATTCTAATAATGACCAACTTGCAAAGATTACTCATGGCAAGAGTCAGTAGTAGTTGGCTGACCAAATTGATTATGGTACCATGTCCAAGAAGCTTTTTCTTGGATTAGCTTTGCTCAGTGCACCAACCAGGCAGTGTGACAGGTACTTAAAGACCTAAAACTTGAAATATATGTGGAATTGAATTTTATTCATAGACAAGGTGTCCTATGTATGATAGTACTGTGCCATCAATGAAAGGAAAGAAAATGTATTCATAACTATAAAAGAAAACACAATATTCATCCGCATTAGTCCCTCGCTAAGCTTAAAATTTCTACATTTTTTTTTGGGGTTCCGCTCCCCAAAACACACACACACAGAGTCACACACTCACATTAAAATAAGAAAATTATTTCCTATTCCAACTCTCACTATCAAATTTATGTATCTGTCATGTGCTCGCCTTGATTATGATTTATAGAATGAGCCACTGTTTGAAAGCCCTACTTACTCAAGAAGCCCGCATAAAAACAACATGCACAGAGTGTGAAAGCGGGAGATCTTTGAATATCTTCTATGCCGGAAGTCCATTTAATCTTCCAAATTCACAGGCAGCAGAAAGAGTTGTAAGCCATCATAAATGGCACTAGCTAGTCTTTGCACACAGAATAGAGGCTAGTTCTACCTGAGAGAGACTAGATTTACAAGTAAAAATCTGGCATGTGTTTTGGATGGTAAGGGATCTGAATATCATTTGGTAGTGAAGGACTCACACTCTTAGTAAAAGAGATCTGAATATCGTTAGGTAGAGAAAGACTTACACTCTTAGTAAGCTAAAATAATAGAGAGTTCATGATCTGATTTTCTGAAATCAAAGGACTGCAAAATAGTTGGTTTGACTAAGATTATAAGTCGCACGGCTTCGAGAAGGATCGTTGGAGATTATTTGGATGTGGGGTTAGGTTGTTGCCTATAGTCACCAAACACAGAATAGTGGCGCGAAGAGATGGCGAACCTCCAGGCCTATCAGTTGATCTACTTAAGAATTCCAAGTTACAATCCCTAGCATCTAATAGCAGTTTGTGGGTTGCAACTTAATACAATTTGGATATAATAGCTCACCACAAAATTAGAAACACTAGAACAACCAAAACAGTGTAGTAGAATCCAACCCTGGTAATAACGGAAATTCTCCTGTCCAATTAGAGCATCCACAAACAATGCGACCAAAAAATCAGTGCCTCAAGGAGACAACAGTCCCTTAGAACTAGTATGATGGAGAGAGATGGCGCTGGATAGATGAGAAGATGGAATAAGTATTAAAATGCAAGAATGAAAGTTCAAATTTAGAGTGTGTTTGATTTAGATTTTTGAGAACTGATTTTGTAAAAAAATGATTTTTTTGGGAGAATGTGTGGTTGAAAAGTAAGGAAAAGTTATGAATTTAAGTGTAAGATTACTTTAATGGATAAATATGTGGTTGAAAACGAGTTTGAATGAGAATTGATTTTGGAGAATCTAAATCAAACAAAGTCTCAATTTTTCAGAAAGTTTAGGAACTAGTATACAGGATCTAAGTAACCAAAACCTCAAGACTAACTTGTACAAGTCTGAGAGTTTAGAGGCTTCAATGGTCTGTGAATGAACTGTATCTGCAACAGTATGCCCAAGTGATGCTGTGAACAGAACTCATGAAGCACTGCTATAAATAGTTGTGATTTTTTTTAAAAAAAATTTATTTTTGCAGGATATTCAATTTTGAGGGCTAAATTTGAGATCCTAGTTAACGGCCCTAAGTTTCAAAAACTAAGGGGAACCATTATAGATATATAAAAATGAAACTGAAAAACGTGGTTGGACAAGTGACAAAGGGCTGCTTGTGGACAAAAGAATTGCAAGAGTAATCCAGCATTAAACTTCTCCAATACCAAGTTGACATAATCAAATATAGGAGTTGAATTTATATATATTATATATGTGTGTCTGTGTATATTTAAAAATTCTTGTAAATTAAAATAAGAATGATGTCCTATTTCAACGCTAATGTTGCCCACCTTGGAAATTCCATCTTATATCGTATTTTCTAATATTTTAGCACATTAATATTTATTTTTATTGTCCAACACCTCATTGCTATGAACGTAGCTTACATATAATATTAGTTTTATGAAAAATGCTCTGTAACTACACAAGCAATTTTCAATTACTAGGAACCCTTTTGACTCTCTGTTTACCACCCAATTTTTTTCTATGTATTAGATGCTTCTACATCTTTAAAGTCTAAGAACAGTACCTACAAAATTGCTCTTTTTTCTTTTTGAATGGACAAAATTGCTCTTCAGGACAACAGTCCTTTGACTCAACCATCATCTTTCTGAGCCATGATTAAAAGGGATTCTTATTTGCCTTAGTTTAAGTAAAATTAAAATTTTTTATTTTTATGAGAAGAAAAAAATAGCTCTGTTTCTGGCATCCTTTTCCAGACAGCTGCATGTGGCATCAAGTCTTGCAAGGAATTTTGATCAAGAGCCTGAGGGTGTCTCCGTATTTTTTTTTGCACATGAAACCATTAGTGGTTTCATGAAACCAACATAGCTATTTTTCTGATACAGGTCTTGGATCATGTTTTTGATCTGGTCTTTCAACTTTTAAATTTATTGTTAAAAACCTCAGTTTTTCCAGTAGTAACAATCGTTAAATCCATTATTTCTACCTCAGTTTGGTGAATTATTTCAGATTTGATGCAGGTAACAGCCACATTATCACTTGCTGCCGTGTGCTCATCAGCAGGGATTGCAGTGTTGTACGGGAGAGACTTGAAATTTTGTAGAGGCCCAGCACATCTCCCGTGTAACAAATTTGAGCTTTCCATAGGTCTGTCATTCACGACATGGTTCCTAGTTGCAATGTCTTCCCACGTGATGTTTTGGAACTTAGCATCCATTTAAGTTATTCGAGGTTGGGTTACTTTTGTGTATTTTACATATTCCACGCCTTCGATCACTTGTACATCTGATTCTTGCTGTTGATTTATATTCTCCCCGGAATTGTTCATTTCTAATTTGGTTATTTTTGTCATTCTGAATATGTTGAGTTTCTCAACTGTCAACTATAATGGAGGTTTTGTCCTGAAAGTTCATATATCTGCACATAACTACCCTAATGGCTCATGAAGTTTCAAGCTACTACAGTTTCTATCCTCTTAACCTGCTTTTTATGGTAAATTATCCACTTGCTTTTTGAAATATTGTCCTTGTGCTTTGTTACTAATATAGATATAGTCCACAGTATCACGACCTAGAAAACAGATGGCTTAATGGCACGTGCAAGAAAATGAGAGACATAAGAATAGAGATCATTGGCTCAGGTGAGCCTTGCTATGTTAGCACATGACCAAATTACATTTTGCTCCGACCAGTCTTGGTAATGCCTAGAACATTAGTTGGTGTTGGCCAAAAAACAACCTTATCTTGGGGTTCGACTGAGAACTCAAAAATAATGATCAGATAATTTCACAATCTACGTATTTGAGATTTCCCCTGTAGTCTTTGAAACTTCT
>CAVNYN010276111.1:0-48216 GCA_963692815.1 Nyctanthes arbor-tristis | reverse complement strand
CACAAAAAAGCAATAGGATCCAAGTGGGTGTATAAGGTGAAAATGAAGCCAGATGGAAGCATTGATAGATACAAAGCCAGATTAGTTGCAAAAGGGTACAACCAAGTTCATGGAGTTGACTATACTGACAGCTTCTCACCAGTGGCTAAGCTTGTTACAGTTAGGATGGTTATTGCACTTGCCACGGCAAAATCATGGCCTTTACATCAATTGGATATCAACAATGCATTCTTGCATGGCTTTCTCAATGAAGAGGTTTATATGAAGCCACCTGATGGTCTTCACAAAGCTGGTCCAGGTATGGTTTGCAAACTTAAAAGGAGTCTTTATGGGTTGACACAAGCTTCCAGACAATGGAACATAGAATTTTGTGAAAAACTTAAACAGTTTGGATTTCTTCAGTCAAGTCATGATCATTGTTTGTTTGTGAAAGCTCATGACTCATCCTTTGTTGCATTACTTGTATATGTGGATGATGTTCTTGTTACTAGTCCAAGTGAACAAATAATTACACAAGTTAAGCAGTATTTGCATGCGATGTTTACTATAAAGGATCTTGGATATGCTAAGTATTTCTTAGGTTTGGAAATTGCAAGGGGTCCAACAGGTACTTCACTAAATCAGCGGAAGTATATATTAGATATTTTAAAGGATGTTGGACTTACAGGTGCTAAACTCATGCCAACACCATTTCCAAAGGGGTTGAAATAAGTTGCTGATTCTGATTCACCTTTAGAGGCACCTGAACAGTATAGGAGATTGATTCAGAAATTGTTGTATTTAAATCTCACTCACCCTGATGTTACTTATACAGTCCAACAGCTTAGTCAATTCGTGAACAATCCTTGTGTTTCCCATTGGAATGCAACCTTGCATTTGCTCAAGTACTTGAAAGGGTGTCCATCCAAAGGTTTGTTTTATTCAGTAGATTCACCTATGCAGCTAGAGGCTTACTGTGATGCAGATTGGGCACCTTGCCTTGATACTAGAAGGTCATTAACCGGTTATTGTGTCTTCTTTGGCTCTACTCTTATCTCATGGAAGACAAAGAAAAAAGCTACTATTTTACGGTCCTCAGCAGAGGCTGAATACCACATCCTCTCTTCCACAGTTTGTGAACTACAATGGATTATTTATCTTCTTCGAGATCTCTATGTTCCAGTTTCACTTCCAATTCCACTTTGGTGCGACAACAGGGCAGCCTTGCATATTGTTGCTAACCCTGTTTTCCATGAACGAACCAAACACCTCGACATAGATTGTCATTTGGTACGTGACAAATTCAAGGAAGGGTTTGTTCATCCACAGCACATTGCTTCTCGGCTTCAACTGGCCGACTTCTTTACTAAACCACTTGCTAAGCCACAGTTTCATTTTTTGCTCTCCAAGTTGGGCATGCTTGATCTTCACCAAGCCCAACTTGAGGGGGATGTAAAGTATGTTGTTACAGTTAAATCACTTGTACATATTGGTTTTAGAGTTGTACTTAGTTGGTTAATTGTCCACTTGTCAGCTTCTAATTCGTAGTTAAGGGTAGATTAGTTTTAACTGTTTTTTTTCAGCTAGCAAGCTTTGTATATATTCATGCACGAAAGATGTAAACAAAAACATAATATAGAAAATATTCTTCAGTCTTGAAGCTTTCTTACTCTAACATGGAGTTTTCTTTCTTTAGCTTGATCAATTGAGGAATTCTACAAAAATCAAGGCAATCACTATCGCATGTGGGCATTTTGTTGGAAAAACTAGCATTCAGTTATGGACAATTATATGTTGCTATTTCAAAAAGTTACAAATCGGGGAAGGATGAAGATCATGATCTCTGAGAAAGATGGACAAATAGACAATTTTACTGTAAATGTGTTGTACAAGGATATTCTCTAAATTCCAATAAGTTTTTCTGCCGGTTTTTATACATAGTGTTGATGTACATCTGCAAACTCATTGTTCAACATGTTTGTTACTTTTTGGTGAATTGTCCCTCTCCTGCATCGCACGGGTCAAAGACGTGTGTAAGATTGAGAATAATGTTAAGTAATTAATTTTACTAGAAAAATCACAATAAAAAAATAGACGGCTCAAATAATTCCCATATATTTAAAAAGAGAAAATGAGTGTAAAACTCTAACACGAAAGAATAACTAACTTTGGATTAATTGGGCACTTAAGGAGATGTATTTAATTGCATTTAAACTTATGATATTATTATCACACACCATAAAATTGTAAATTTATAATTCATTAATTAATGATTTCATACAAAAGTATATGTTATTTAAATATAAACAAATAAATCACATTAACAACTAAATATCTCTGAGAAAGTTTCCTTTTCGAGACATATTCTTACTAAATAATGATCGACAATCATACGCAATACACATATCTAATGGACACAATACTAAAATAAAGGAAGAAGTAGTAGTGATGATTGTACAATGTAGAAGTGTTATTAATTACGCTTTATAAGTTATAGCCTATCTTTGATGGAACTTTTCAAGTATATATAATAAAGATGTGATTTACTAAGATTTTAAATATTAAATAGTTACACAATTATTATAAAGATATTGCTGGTATTAAAAGAAAAATTTACAAAGTGTTTGGCAAATGCATGAGATTATAATCTAAATTATAATCTACAATATGTCATCATTTTATTAGTTATTTTTATAAAAAGTAAACAATTGCTGCTTGACTTTTACTTTTTGACTTCCGATCTTAAAAAAGTAAAACCAATAAAATGGTATCGTGTGACAGATTATAATCTAAATTATAATCTGTGACAGTTGTCAAACACTTTGTTACAGACAAAGTAGAGAAATAAATGTTTTACACACATCTCGATTTTTATGTATTAGTGATATACATACATATACATATATATATATATATATTAGTATAGTATTGTCAACAATAGGCCATGTTCTGCCAAAAAGAAAAATGAAAAAAAGAGACCACGTTGAAGGTGCGCACTATTCTTACGTGGCAACTGGCTACGCCATACAAAACAGATCCTGCCACCTTCTACAACACGTGTAAGAACCACAATTACATGCAGATAATGTCTGATTTTGCTCTACCGTCTTCCCTTAAATTTGCCCTTATTTTAAGAATAAGATCCATTCTCACTCGTACATTCAAATTATAAATTTATCAAGATAAATTCATCTTCTCGATATTTCCGTTCGATCGATCTCTCTCAGAATCACAAAAATGGCAAATTTACGCGATGAACATGGCAACCCAGTTCAACTCACTGATGAACACGGGAAACCCGTTCAGCTAACTGACGAGTACGGCAATCCTATGCATCTTACCGGCGTCGCCACCACCACTGCCGGCAGCGGAGCTGGTTTTGTTCATCCCGGAACTGGAGCCGTCGGAGGAGTTGGTGTAGGTGCCCATAAATACGAGGAGCATCATATTCCTGTCGGGGGGATCTTCGCCGGTGGCGGGGCAGGAAGTACGGGTGCTCATAAGTACGAGAAGCAGCACCACCACCACCAGCCGCAGCTGCAGAGAGAGCAGGAGCAGCTTCATCGCTCCACCAGTTCTAGCTCTAGCTCGGTGAGTTGAGTTGACGGTTTACAATTAAAAAATAATAATAATAAATTTCAATAAATCCTATCTTAGTAATTTACAAATGTGTGGCATTAAAAATAGGTAATGAGTGTGTTTAAACGGTGGAGATTTGTGTATTACATACTGAGGAGATATTTGACCAAATTTTATTTAAAATTGTATGTAGTCGGAGGACGACGGGCAAGGAGGGAGGTGGAAGAAGAGAGGATTGAAAGAGAAGATAAAGGAGAAGTTAGGTAGGAAGCAAAAAGACGGGGATGAAGTCGCACACAGCACAACCACAACCACCACGACGGCCGGCAGGGCAACGTCGACCACCACCGTGGCACCCGAGCATGAGAAGAAGGGCATGATGGAGAGGATAAAAGAGAAGCTACCAGGCGGCAATCACCATAACTGATCATCACTATAAAATATATATGTACATGTTTTCTGTAATTAATTAATAATTTGTATATGCTTTGTGCTTTAATTTATTTTCTTCGGGTCTGCGGCAGTTTCAGTACTAGCTAAGGCAGCTGAGCTTCTTGTATTTGTTACAAGAACTTCGTGGGATATGTTTTAAGAGTTATGTGTGAAATAAGATTGTTGTGGCTGGGTATTACATTAATTGTTGTCATGGAATTATATTATAATTAAATATATATATATATTTGCATTTGTGCCAACCGACCTGAAAAATGGTCACTATGTATTTACATTTTTTATTTGTCTTTTTTATTTGGTGTTCACGAGTAATGATGCCAATGGCATGTGAGTTGTTCAATGTTCAACGTTAGCACGAGTATGGGTGTTTCTTCAAGAGGTTTTCTTAGTTTTTCTAAGAAAACGTTACCTCTCCTTTAAAGAAGAGGCCTTGTTGAAGTGTATGCTAAAGTGTATGCCAAATGGCACAAGGGATCCGCGGCCACAGTAGTCAAACCAATTCCCCCAAAACCAATTCCCCCAAAAATTGACGTGTGCTCTTCCGATCCAAAAAATTGAACCTCTTTATTCACACCACTCATCGAGTGTGATTTTGTTCACTCTATTTAACGAGGTATTTATATCTCCTGTTAAATGAGGTTAGTTTTAATACAAACCAAAACTCCCTCTCTTCTTTTATTTATAAAGTGTGTATTAGAATTAACTTCCATTTAACAAGCGGTATAGATATCTTTTTTAAATGAGGCGAACCAAATCTCACTCCCACCCACCCCCTGTCAGAACCAACGCCTCCCCTTTTAGAAACACCCGCGCAACCCCACCCCCATCTTCTGTTCCCGCTCGCTACTTTCACGAGCCGCCGGACCGGTGACGGAGATGTAAACCCACCCCCTCAGCGCCGGCACAAACTCTCCCTTAGAAACAACCCAAACTCCCCTCCCCCCCACGGCAAACGGCGCTCGGTCGTAGGAAACTCCGTCATTCCGGCGACTCAGCGCCGGCGAAGGAGCCATAAACCAGCCGCCCCACTCTGCACCGGCACACATCCCCATAAACCAGCCGCCCCACTCTCTCTCTCTCTCTCTCTCTCTCTCTCGATCCAGTGGCTCAGTAGAACACCCCTGACCCGCGGCCACCAAGGATTGCGGCCGCCGGATCAGCTTCTATTTCTACTGGTAAATTGCTCTCCTTTCTTCATTTGACAATGCAAAATTGTGTCCATCCTTTACCCTTAATTGCTGCATCTGCTTGTTTTATTCAATTTAGAGGTAACAGTGTTTTGTTTTACATGGATTGACAGAATTAACATACTACCTTTGGAATACTGTTGAGCTTACCTCAAAATTATAGGTCCTATTTAATTTATTTCTTACTTAACATTCTTTTATGTATATGGAAACTTCAGCTTTAATAAATTTTCACCAATACAGCAACTGCATGTTCAACTGTCACAAAAAATTTGGAAAAAAGGGTGCCTCAAACAATTCAAACAATTCTATTTAGGGAAGTTCAGCAAACAGATCATGTTCAAAAGATGTGATTACACTGTGTATGTATAGTGGCTTCTAGACTATATAACTATACTAATGGTTTTGATTCTTAGGTTAGTTTTCATATGATTGGGTTAGGTTCATTGCTGGATGTAAAACGGAGATCTGAGATAACGATTTACATAAGCGTAAGGACCTTTTGTGCAATTGATAAATTTTTAATGGAGTTGAAATAATGAGAGCCAAAAATCTTTGCCGATAGGCATTACACACAAGTTTGTTGCAACGTTATGTTTTGAAATTGAAATCTGAAAAAGGTTATTTGAAGAGCAAATGCAAAGTGATTTAGTTTATTAAGTCTTCAAAAGAATAGGAGAGCATCAAAGTAAAAATTAAGTATTATTTTTCCCTTTTTTTCTCTTTAACCTATGACTATGAAAGAGGTGGTTTCTAAGCATACTAGAAAGAGAATTTACTTGTTCGAATGGTTTACTTATGTATAGGGTTACTTATGATATTCTAGCATGGTATACAATTTCATTCTTGAAGATAGGTACATTCTTGTTCTATTTGTTTCATCCATTTTCAAAACCAGATTACCTTAGGAAAATATTTATGTCTAGACCCTCCGTAGCTGTAGGCCAGGCTAATATAGATCGGATTTCTCAATGACACACTTTCAATAATTAGGTAATCATTTTACTTTTACTTTCAGCACCTGATACATACTATATGTGTTGCTAGTGCAACCATCATCTTTGCTTGTTGACCAGTTAATTTCATTCTGTTGTAACTTGACACAAGTTGCTAACTTACATTAGCTCAGGCTAGTTTATGCCTTATATGAACTCATGTATTCTCAACCTGACTATTAATATGCATCCGTAAAGGCATGTCATATGAAAAGATGCCAGCTCATCAAGGAGACTAAATTTTTTTCCTGGTCCAGTTCCTGGCACTGATTGGCAGCCCCGTGCTAAATTGTTTCTGAATTGATTATTTTGAAATGTGTTTTGGCATTTTGATTTGGATTTAGCTCCTCATTCGTGCTACTGGAATTGGCTTTGGTATTGTGAATTGAATAGTTGGCGTGTTGGAACAGGTTCTTTTGATGGCCCTTTCACCTAGGCTGCTGCTGGAATTGTCTTGTACTGCTGGTGTTGCTGGTGATCCCTGAAAGTTTTGCTACTCGTGCTACTGCCGGTGATCTTTTCACTGATGGTGCTGATGCTGATATTTCCCTGCACTGTTGGTGTTGCTGTTGATTTTCTTCACATTGCCGGACTGCTGTTTTGTTGCTGATTTTTTATGTGTGGGCTGATGTTTTGCTGCTGATTTTTTATGTGCGGGCTGATGTTTTGCTGCTGATTTTTTATGTGCCGGGTTGCTGTTTTGCTGCTGATTTTCTGTGCACTGCTGGGCTGCTTTTTTTTTTTTTCCTGGCCTGATGGTGCTATTCTTGTGTATTTATTAGTTGCAGATTATTTTTTAATCTCTGTTTTGAAGGGTTGACAAAATTCGCCTGTCCCCTTTCCATCAGTTGGAAGATAGCCACACGATGATGGCCTGTAACTCTAAATGACTGGTTGACGTGTTTGCAGTTAAAACAACGGCCAAAGGTTGGAAGAATGCACTGAAGGTAACGATTCCCTATGGCAAGAACAAGTGAGGAGATGCCGTGGAATGTAGCAAAATTATAGTAGCTACCCATGTAATGTAAAATTTCGTGTGTTTGGCAATTTCTAGTATTATTGACATGTGTACTTATATTTTGGGAGCTAGTTTAAAATTCTCTTGAAGTAGTTAAATTCCTCTGTACAGCTAACTTATAAAACCTGGGGGAAAAATAATCTGTAAACATCCATCATTGCCACAACGTCGTATATCATATATTTGAGCAGCATCATACAATTACAGGAAAAGGCAAAACAGAGCAACTCAAGGGCAACATTTGCCGTACCCGTTGCACAAGTTGATTGCTATATACAACAAAAATTTGTTTTTCGCCTAACAACTAAGCGGCAAATAAGCATGACCTTCGTATCATTGCTATATATAACAAAAATTTGTTTCGCCTAACAAGTAGCAAATAAGCGTATCTTCTCCCAAGCTGTATAATCTTTTCAATGTTCTGTCTGCAAAGATTGAAAATTCAGTTATCAGGAAGTGCTTGATAATTCCATTAATAGTGCATTTCTTTGCCATAAAATACAATCCACTGAAATTTAACTGGATCACATAACATATGTAGGTATCAAATTAACCAATTAGCTACCATAACCAATCTTCCTGCAGACAATTCAGTTAATTTGATTTATCATATAGTAGCTACCCATGTATTCCTTATTAAATTAAACTGGATACCTATGTAGTAAATATATATAACAGCACATGTACATAAATTATGCTAGTATGTTGACTACCTGCTCCAAAAATAGCTGCACAACAGCATCAATACGCAAAAGATGTTGCGTTGATCGTCAAGCATCTGATTCCATATTTGCTTAACCGTGACATAGCATTCAGTCTAGCCTGGTTGTGTAACAGGAATGTGAATGCAAAATCAACAACGTAGACTTAACATAGACTGCCCCCTCTAAGCATATGTAATTTGTGCACTCATTAGTAAACTTTATGTTTTCATTTTAACTTACTATCAAAAGGCTTAATGGCACGCACAACACCGCATTATCGGACAGGAGTCAAAATCTAGTTACGCCGTGCTGCCCTCTACCTATGCATAAAGACATGTATCATTACACGAGAGATTTACACAGTCACATAAATTAAAGATAGCAGTAATTTAAATCATTTACCTAGCCCAAAAAAGATATATCGGCTAACATCACATCACCCTCATTCTGACTGCTCGTATTGGCGTACGGTTGACTTGTCTTAGCACATCGCAATTCATTTGGTACCCTCGGCCTATATGGCTCAACCTCTAGGGTCATTCTGTAAAAGACCAAAACAACGTATATACATAAATATCAGGGGGAATAATAAAATCTAGAAAAGCAAGAATACATTAACATGCCTTGTTGTTGATGCCTGACAGTTCCGTACATCATACCCAACGCCCCGACAATTGCTGCAATGCCTGTTGTGTTGCGAGATTGCCTTCTTCTGTGAATATTTAAGCCGCTTGCCTAACCCTCTGCCGCGTGTACGCACTGGGTCCTTCACAAGGACCTTTCTCTGGCTGCAATTCATGGCAGGCTGGTACTGACTTGCACCCTTGTCATCCATGTCGTCTAAGGTTAGCGAAGCACTCTTTAATAGGGTTGACAAGTAATCACTACTCCTTGCACTCAACGACGCTTTATCGACCGCGACCACAGCTACCTGTTTAAGTCCTGCTCGTCTACCCTTTAACGACTCCGCACTAAATACATACATTGATGGGGCATAAATAGGGTCATTCTTCGCACTCTTTGTCTATCGGCGCAAAATATATTTCGCAGGCAATCTCATTATCTACTTAACCCGCATCCAACACAATATATAGCGACAAGGAACTTCGAACTCAAACATCCGGCAACTGCAAGAGACATAGTCTCCCAATATGGTATACGTCAACTCTCGAACCCACTCTCCAGCCTCTCCCAGCTGATTATATCATCGTACCTCATAGGTCTCCATGTCCTCTGAGCTGTCTACAACGTGAGAAGTGTAGCGTGCACTCTGCTGTAATTCAACTTGAAAATATCGAAACACGGCTAAGGTGTATATATCAACCATCTGATGTTCCACCCCAAACTCTGACATAGGCCTTGGCCTTTAATTCAAGCCACGATGGTTGGCCTGCAACTCACGGTGCCTCTGGTGAACAATCGCTCGTGAAATGCGTGTGACGACCTCATTCAGCGAGCATTTCTTATCCACACACCTTTTGAAAAAGGCATGATTACTCTCAATCCTCTGGCTACTCACATCCCAGCATAGAACACCAGCTTCACATATGTAGGAACCCATTGGTCCCACACTGAGAATATTTTACGCAACCATAAGTTATCCGCCAATTCAGGAAGGCTTGTTATCTCCAGCCACTCACTGTCGAATTGCTCAGGTGTTTCAGAGTACATGATAATCTGTACAAGATCATGGTGTAGCTGAGTATGGAGCCCAACATTCATCTTCTCTGGAATCTTTTTTAGGACATGCCATATACAATGATGATGGGCAGTCTCAGGAAATGCGTTTGCCACTGCAAGTGCTATCGCAACGTCTTGATCAGTAATTATGACTCTAGATGCGCAATGATGCGGTATAGCTTCCAAGAATTGTGAAAACTACCAAACAAATGACTCCCCTGTGACCTTCCACTCATCACCTCTGATTCTTTCAAATGTTCATTCTGGCCTAACACCCACACCTCGTATCATAACATCTTCATTGAACCCCCTGGTCAGCTGTCTCTTTATGCCTCTTTCGGTATGTCTCATTGGTTTTCCCCTCCTTACTACATGTTAACGACTTCCTACAAACCACCTCTGCCGCGTTTTTCCTACTACTGCATATTTTTGTACTGAACCCTGCCTTTTTTGCGTAGTTGTTGTACCAAGCTTGTGCAGCCTTTGCACTCGCAAACTCGTGCCCAACATCGATGACGTCTCCGGGCTCCAAGAGAGGTGTAACATTTTAATTGTCAAGATCAACTACATGCCCTGTCATACACCATTAAAACGAATCAATGACTTGCTCCGAGTAATCACGAACAAAATCAAGGGCAACAGTTAAAGCATGTCAACATCAATTTACCTTCATCAGATGGAGCTTGAATTGATTTCAGATCCTCAGAGGGGATGTCATCTGCATATGCTGAAGGGTGTGTAGTATGAATAAGTGGTGGCTCCTTGATGATGCCTTCGGCTTCCATGTAAATCCAGTGGCCAAATGCCTCAAGAACTAGTTATCACTGTCATTTCTGTATTCGAACATAACAATGACGCCTCAGTTTCCAAACAAGTTACATAACAATTCCCGTTATGAATATTTGTTACATTGTGCTCAAGTAGGCATGAGTTAAAGCTTGTGGAGTACGTATGTTGCTTGGTACCAATTTAAATCAACATAGCAAAGCAGTCATCTTTTGCCAAAGGTAGAACTAAATGTTTAAAAGAAAAAAAAAAATGACTTGTTAAATTAAACATTATGCTTCCTTTGACTTCACTTGTAAAGAGGTTGGATTGACAAAGTCATAGTCACGGAAAAGCTATTCAGTTGACAGAGAAAATATGGAATTTCTTAGTTGTGTGTCTTCTTAGAGAAGATTACCAAGTAACGACGCTGTTTGATTTATTCAAGAGAGTATATCCCGGCTTTCCCAGCAAAAAATTAGCAAGGTGTGTTGGAGGATCAGTATTTAGTTTTATGGCTAGTTTTAAAGGGCCTTTGTAGTAAAGGTTCGATATATCCTTCTTTGCTTAAAACACAAAGCTAGAAAAACTATCTTTTGTTCTCATATTTACACTAGTTTTATGTTTGAGTACTACATGATTAGAGTGAATTTCAATGTACACTTCATTTGTAAACAATTATATGTTTAAAATACAGCTTCATTTTCTTCCGATTACACTTCACTTTCCTGTCTTGCAATAAGTTCCCGCAAGGTGACAATTCGGTTGAATACTAGCTTTTCAAGTGTATAATCCGTATCAACATCGACGTTGCGTTAACCATATTGAAATATACGGGCAATTAGACAACTTGTTCATTAAGCATCCATGACTCATTATGTGAAAAAAGGATAAAATAACTAAACATATAAACTCCAACTTCATCCAAAATAGCAACCATATACATTTTCCGAGAGCAATTTAGGTGCACAAAATTCAGAGAGCAATTTCCTGGCCAAAAAGAACCATATAACATTTTGGAGAGCAATTTAGTTGCAAAAAATTTAGAGAGCAATTTACCAGGAGAAAATACAATTTCAAAGAGTTATGGGTGTTAAGGGCCTTACTCTCAACAATCTCAAAAGCCATCTGCAAGTAATTAGAATTCATTTTTAAATTTTCATTTTTTAGGGTTATGGTTTTTATTTTTTAATTTTCTTTTCTTTTTTATATCAGAAATTTAGGCTGGCAAAGCAGCCTCACAAGGAGTCAATGATCATTCATTAAAAGATGGTGAGATATGTGACTGTTTTCTATATATATGTTATTGCACGTTTGTTTTTCTTCTTTATTTTCCCTATAGTGATCTCTCTACAAGTTAATTACTTAAAAAGTAAGCAATTTTGAGGGTTTTTAATTAAAATAAAACATGCAAAGAATGAACCTTTTTCTGGAAAAAGATTTTTGAGTCTTGGTTCTCAATGGAATGTATGATTTGATCAGTGGCAACAATGTTCAAATCACTGATGCAACTAGGATGCAAATGGAAGTGAATATCAGACTCCATGAATAATTAGAGGTCAGAAATTAAATAAATCAAAGACAAAATTATACTTATGCTTAATATATACAATTATATTTTCTGCAATTTAGCAGTAGAGCCTTTGTGGCCACGGGTCGGAGGTGTTCTGCTGAGCCACTGGGGATGTATGCCGGCGCAGAGTGAGGCGGCTGGTTTATGGCTCCTTCACCGGCGCTGAGTCACCCTGAGCGCCATTTTCCGTGGGAGGGAGTTTGGGTTGTTTTTGAGGGAGAGTTTGTGCCGGCGCTGAAGGGGACGGGTTTACCTCTCTGTCACCAGTCTGGCGTCTCATGATTCCAATGGGTCTAAAAGTAGTGAGCGAGAGCAGAAGATGGTGGTGGGATTGCACGGGTGTTTTTAAAAGGGGAGGGGGTTGATTCTGAAAGAGGGATGGGATGTGAATAAATGGGTTCAATTTTTTTTTGTGGGTCCCAGTTAATTTTTGAGGAGGAATTGGTTTGGTTGACGTGGCCGCGGGTCCCTTGTGCCATTTGACATACACCTCAGCAAGGCCTCTCCTTTAAAAGAGAGGCAACGTTTCCTTAGAAAAACTCGTTGTGCAGCACATGGAGGCACATGGGAGTGTACTCTCCTTAAGGAGAGAGTAATACTCTCCATAGCCGGACTATGTGAAATGAAGGTAGAAGTCGAGAGTCGTGGACAAGAAAGACGGGTTGGGGAAGCCGTCGTCGAGAGGAAGAAAAGCACGTGGAATACATCATGAATTCGTCACCTTTGGGTTTTGAATTTCAATCTTTATTGTTGTTTTCTTTTCCTTAACGTGATAGACTAATAGTTATTGCGCTAGGGTTAATGATGAAACTCCATTTTTATGATTAATTCAAAGTTCTTATTCTTACTTTTGTTCTAGTTTTCTTGTTTGGGTCGATTGTTTATTATTCCCTTATTACAATTTGATGCTTAATCACCATTAAATTGAGTTTTGTGATTCATATTGTTTTTAGAAATTCTTCATGAGCTCAGCACATGGTAATGAATGATATAATTTTCTATAATAGATAGAGATACTATTATGATCTATAAAATCATTAAATAATAACCACAGTGGATTAATGCGTACCAAATGTTCAAAGGTTAATTAGAGATAATTAATTAATCTCATATATATGTATAGATTTAGATGACCATCGAGTGAGGCTTCTGAATAATATTGAATTGTTGATTTTCAACCCTGAGTACTAAGAATTAATCATGTTAACAGTGTGGATTGGGGAATCCTAGTGCCTTTGTGTATTCATATTTGTGAATATTTTTATTTATTTTCTTATCTAGATTTTATTTTCCCTTTAAAATTACTTATCAAATCTTATTGTGTGTTTTCTTTTAATTATGGTCAAGGTCAACTAAAGTGAAATTTAGTAATTTCAGTCTTCATGTGATTCGACACTCTATTCATCACTATATTACTTGTTAACGATCCGTCTACTTGCGCTGTAAAATCGACAATAAGTTTTTAGCGCCGTTACCGAGAATTGAATTTTCTACTTGATTTTTTTGCTATAGTTGATTTTAACTTTATTTTTATTTTTATTTTCTCTTATATTTTCCAATTGATCTATTTGTTTTTCTTTGTTGTATTGTTGTCAGGGTGTTGTCAGGGAACAAAAGAAAATTAGGAGATCAACAATATGGCATAGTATCAGAGCTTCTTAGAGCTCGATGAGGACAAACCTCTGGCAATATTCCTCAATAAGCAAAAATTTAGAATACTTGAACGTTTTAAATTATCTGGGATCCATGAGGATGACTGGAACATGTCAACATTAACGTCCATTGATGAGGAATGGAATTGTTTGGCTTTAAAGGTACAATTGGTCTATCAACAATTCAACTACACAGATCAATGGGAACCACCATTAGAAGAACTCAACACTTTGTTTCAACTCAAGATAGAGGACCTGAGCAGAGGAAGAGTTAGTAAAGAACAATGAACCATCTACGAAAAACGACCAGGTTGAGAGGAAGAATGTGATTTCAGTTAATGAACGTGAAGAGTCATCAATGAGTCCCCTTACAAATATGATGTTTCAATTGATTTCATCACTGGATCTGATAAGGTAGTTGAGATTTACATACTCAAATTCGAATCGGATGGTCAAATCAAGTCACATGACTTTGAGAATAGCAACATCAAAACTTAGAGCTTAATCATGAAGACAATCAAAGGCAACATTGACATGTTCAGCAAGTTGATCGAAAGCTTCATTCACAGTTCCTTGAATTGGATGACTAAACTGTCAAGCTAACGACTATAAACAAGTGCTTAATAGGAGGCAACTCATTCTCTATCCCTTTTCTTTTCTTTAATTTAGTTTTTGCATTGCATCTAGGTTTTAGGATTGTATTAATTTTAGGCACGTTTATTTTTAGTTTTACGTTGATTTATTTTTATGCTATCACTCGTAATTCTTAGCACATTTTTCTTAGTCTAGCATAGAAGCCCATAATTTTCATTGCATTCATTATAAACATGGGTCGTTTTTTTTTTTAATAAAAAAAAAGGACCTAACCACCTCTGACCGTGGCATGCAAACAGTGGCCAAGACGTGGCCTAGTCCTTGTTGTAGCCTGGGCCAAACCGCAATCCGCTGCGGCCTAACATCAGTCTCTCAACTACAACCGGTTTCAGTCACCAATCATCTAGCTCAAACGACCTCCATTTCACCTGAAATTTTGTGGAGAGCTAGATTAAAATGTCTTTATTGGTCAAAAGATACCTCAGGGAAAATTCAAAATTTTGGCACGTTACCCGAGCTTGAATCAAGCTGTGGCAGTTTTGGCCCCTTTTTATGCTAATTATGGCCCATAATTGTCTAACTCAACTGACCTCCGTTTGTCTTGAAATTTTAAAGATAGCTAGATCAATATTAATAATTTCATATTCCAAAACATCACTTGAGAAAACTTCAAGACTTCCTCATGTTTTCTTTGGTCGAAGATGCTCAATCGGTTTGTGTTTAAAACTTCAATTGTTGCATATTTTATAAAAGGTGGATGTGTGGATTGAATTTTCTTCATATATTGAGCACGAATCATTTATTTAGTCTTCTTTACTTGCAATGAAGTATGTTAGGGCTAAAGCGGTGATTTAATTGAGTATATATTGGGAGCGCCCACCACTATATTCTTGGTGTTAAGTTTATTATCAATTTGTCCTACTAGACTCATATTTGTATTTCTTTTATCATTGTAGGCATGTCACTAATGAAGAAAGAAGCCACCACCCAAGAGGAGGTTGAAGATTACCAAGGCTTACCAAGAAAAAAAATGCAACAATCCTTCTCTTCAAGAATTCTATATCTACACGAGGAGTATCTCTACCCTTTCTTGATTAGTATTGTTTAGGACATTGGGGACAATGTATACTTTGAGTGTGGGGGTAGGATGTTCTGGATTTTGGTTGCTTAACTTTGCTGAGAATCGGATTTATAAGTGTAAATGTTATGGCTTTAAAAAAAATCTTAAAAACATAAAAAATTTTGAAAAAAAATTCAAAAAATTTAAAAAAAAATCAATTTTTTTTTTTTTTTACATATTTGATTGTTTTGCCGGCCGGTTTGACTGAATATTTTTTTTATCTTGTATTTTCCATTATTTGGAATGGAGCATTGCTACATGATATTGTTGGTTAAAATTGCTTGTCCATGTGAGACATAATCTTTATTTGGCACAAGTCACGATAGTTTGCATTTTAATTGGATGAATTGTATAGTAAATACTAGTCAAAGAAAAAAAAAAAGAATACTTTGCCCTTTACATTATTCCTATTTGCCAAACCTATTAGGTCTAAGTTTGGGGGAGGTTGAGCCTTAGTGATACTAGTAAAGTTGGTGTGGATTCCGTGCATGTTAAATATTTGTGTGGAGTGTTTTTGACTCACCAATAGAAGTTAAGTAATGACCAGATGCTAGAAGTCTCATCCCTATTTTAAGTCTTGTATAGATATGTTAGGAGAACAGAAGAATGAAAAAAAAAAGGCCTTCGATGTGTCCTATTGTACTACTCTTCGAGGCCTGTATGACTCGAGTAATTAAGCAGTTATGGGTCTTTTAAACCCGGTGCCCTAGGTCAACTGAACCGGGAGTAATCTGCCCAAAGCTCACTACAAGGGTCATATAAAATGCCCAGTGAAAAGATGGATTGTATATAAGATATATGAGGCTCTTGAAAAACAAAAGAATAGGAAAAATCAGAGAAACAAGAAAAAAATGATTGAAAAAAGGAAAAGCAGAAAAATGAAATGAGGAAAAAGTTCTTGGAAAACAAAAATAGAAAAGCTGCAAATTAAATAAGTAGTTTGCATAATAAGAGCAAGACTATATTTCAAATTTTGGGGATGTAGATAACTAATGGGTTTGACTGTCAAGTGGATGTTGGAAAGGCTGGATAACTCAAAATTGGGATAATCTTCATTGATCGAGTTAGTGTTTTTGATGGTAAGGCCTAAACCAACTTGGTACTTTGTTGAGTAGTGAGAGAGTTAAAACACATAGCATATGCCCTCTGAAAGAGAACCTCAGAAAGACAAAAAAAAAAAGGAAAAGCGAGGAAAAAATTTAAGTGTGGGGGGATGTGTGCCTTTCACGAAAGGGTAAGGATATATTTGACTATTGTAGTTAGGGTTGTCCGACCGAAGATGTATGATGGTGGATTTGACTGTGCATATTATTTAGTCAAGCATTGGACGAGTTTACTTTTGATAGCAATGTTCTGTAACAAGTGGTGGATGATATGACTTAGAAATGTGGTTAGATTATTTTTAACATATTATTTTTGTTCTTTTTGTATTAATTATTTGTTTTAATTTTTATTGTTGGAAGGCGAACAATGGTTGAAGTTTGAGAGAATTTGATAAGTACAATTTTGCACTTATCTTGAGCCATTAAAATTAGATCTCGACAACTTTCTACTTAATTTTGCTTGTTTTTGTTTATTTTATGATTGAACCCGATTTTGAGGCAATTGGTGAAGAAAGAAAAAGGATCAATTTTACCTACTTTTGGAAATCATGGAGTCAAAATTCCTATGTTGAAAACTCCCAAGGATTAGATGGGATGAAATCAAGAGTTGATGGGCAAAAGTTGCAATTTTCAAATGGATAATGCTACTCTTTCTTATTGAGTTACTTATTTTGTGATTTGGTGGGGGTCTATGTGTCTTTTTACCCATGTATTTCAATTAAATGTAAGGGTGTTTTTGCAAATATATTAAATAGTTATTTAATAACAAGTAATCGAACAAGTGATTCGACGAGAGAATGTAGCATAACCCTTTTCAAATTACTAAAGTTGAAGAGGAAAGGAAGGTTAACGGTTCGTGTAATTATCATGTGAAAAAGAAAAAACTATATAAAACATATAATAATCTATTTGGGAGCCAAGAGGAAAAATTGGGCTTTGGCCCAAATTTGTCATTCATTGTAATAAAAAGAACAAAAAGATGGCCGTGTGAAAAGAAGATAGAAGCCGAGAGCTGTGGACAAGGAAGGCGGGTTGGAGAAACCGTCGTTGAGAGCAAGAGAAACACATGGAATACATCGTGAATTCTTCTCTTTCGAGTTTTGAATTCTAATCTTTATTGTTGTTTTCTTTTCCTTAACATGATAGGCTAATAGTTATTGTGCCATGGTTAACGATGAAACCCCATTTTTATGATTAATTTAAAGTACTTGTTCTTACTTTTGTTCTAGTAATTTCTTGTTTGGGTTGATTGTTCATTATTCCATTATTCCAATTTGATACTTGATCACCATTAAATTGAGTTTTGTGATTCATGTTATTTTTGAGAGATTATTCATGAGTTCAGTACATAGTAATGAACGACAAGGGTGTTCTAATAGATAGAGAATAATCACAGTGGATTAATGCGTACCATATGTTCGAAGGTTAATTAAAAATAATTAATCTCATGTATATGTATAGATTTGGATTTGGATCACCATCGAGAGAGGCTTCTGCATAATATTAGATTGCTAATTTTCAACCCCCAGTACTAAGAATTAATTATGTTAACGGTGTGGATTCGGGACTCCTAGTGCTATTGTATATTCATATTTGTGAATAATTTTATTTATTTTCTTATCTAGCTTTTATTTTCTCTTTAAAATTACTTATCAAATCTTATTGTGTGTTTTCTTTTAACTAACGCCGAGGTCAACTAATGTGAAACTTAGTAGATTCCGTCCTCGTAAGATTCGACACTCTATTCATCACTATATTACTTGTTAACGATTCGTTTACTTGAGGGATAAAATCGACAATAACACCTAAAAATAGGTGACAATATGTAAAAAATTGATTATCGAGAATAGAGCACACGAGCGTTCACTTTAATAACACGTAACGGTAGGAGAGCAAGATTGCACCCAAAAAAAAAAAAAAAAAAAAAAAGGAAAGAAAGAAAGCCTGATTCCAATTGGAGTGGGTCTCCCCACCTAAAGAGCCCAACGTCCTTTTTAGCCACACTTTCAATTAGACTCTACTTTGACATCATCTATAACGACCCGATCCATTTTACCATGATATTGTGCCTTTTAGATCTAACTCACACGATTTTATTTTTGAGCTTGCACTCAAAAAACCTCATGTCAGTTGAGGTGAATCTCTTAACTTCTAAACTGATTTCTTTCTCTCTAAGCAAACGATGTGAGATTGAGACTATTACAATATGTCTGTGATAGGTCTGGGGATAAAGATAGTCCCGTATTCTTTTTTTATCCGTCCCAAAATATAGATTAATGTCCTTTTAAAGTTGAAATATTATATATGTGCATAAAGATAGTCTCGTATTCCTTTTTTCATTCGTCCCAAAATATAGGCTACTATTCTTTTAAAAATTTAGTTAAAATATTAGTTTTCTCACATGCCCCTGTTTAATGTTTATTGCAATTATAAACAAAATATAATTATCAAGGTGGAATAATTAATAAATGAAACGGTATAGTTAGAAAATGATGTTAAATTTACTATTTGAATACTATCAAATGAATATTTCTTAAAAATTAAAAATAGAAATATGACCATTTTTGTGGGATAGAGATAGTAATAAAGTGAAATTTAGCATTCAATGTTACATTCCTTGGACGGTAGTAAAAAAGCTTGTTATCAATGTGGAGCATCGTTGAAAACAAAAAGAGAACTAAAAGAAAGAGCTCTCCTAAACATGAACAACCGCATTTGCTTGTCTTCACACAAATTGCAACATGTTATTGATGGGCACTGTCATTAACATTATAACACGTCATTTTGTGATTGGAATAAAGTGTGTAAAATTTTCTTGCTAGTCGTTTCTTTTATTAAAGAAGATAGGGAAAATAGTAACCCCCACCTTGTTGAGTTACCATTTGCAAATAGAAAGCAAACAGCTTGTCCATGCCTGTTACGTGATGTATGGTAAAGTGCAATCCCACAAAGCATAACGGCAAGGGGATTACGAGTTTTTTTTTTTTTTTTTTACAAACAACTTTCATCTTTATTCACCTCACGAATCATCGTTTACAAGGTCTAAAATAAAAGTTGGGATATCTCCCGTCCAATACAAATTAGAATAGTGATCAAACGCAAACTAGCAATAGCGTGGGCTACCCGGTTTGCCTCTCTTAATACATGCATAAATTTCACTTCCACTAGAGATTCTGCCAAAGCTCCAATTTTGGCCAACAAAGGGCCCTCTTGAGCGCGTACCTCCGGAGCATGAAGGGCTTTGATAACATTGAAGGCGTCCGACTCGATGATCAGCCGCGTCGTCCCTCTTTCTTGTGCCATCTGAATTACAAGTTGATAAAATGATTTAATTAATTAATTCCAAGGATATTGGAATTTATTTAATTATTTAAAAAATAAATGATGGTGATGTCAAAAGAAGAAGAAGAAGAAGAAGAATTGCCTCTCTTTTTCGTCAGCTAGCACTTTGATTAGGAATTATTAGTGTCCCAATATAGGAACGTAGCCTTCCTTTTTCGCCAACTAGCACTATGGTATTTCTTCCCACCTTTTTGTTTTCTTTTTAATAGTCTTTTTTAAAAGTAAAATTACAAATTGTATTGTAATAGTACAAATGCATAAATATATGTAAAAAAATACTCTCTCGTAATCCCATCAAATGTATTGGCTGCCGTCGGAATTTTTTCATCAGTACTAGCGTTTTTTCTGGTAGTGAGTGAGAGATCAAGATTATAGATATATGTCCTCTTGACGAGAGGGCGGGAGTTTGGGATTATAATATACTATTATTCGCACTCATGCGTTGCACGGGTAGATAAACTAATAAAATGTTATCGTTAAAAAGTATAATTCTAAAGAGTATCATGTATATGTGTGATTTTCTTGAAAAACATGTACATTTTACTAAAATAAAAATGACTATATCCGACACTTATTAACACATGATAAATCAATACAACAAACAAATCAAGTACCAACCAATATAATAATATAAATAATCAATGAATGAAGAATATAATATAGAATGAAATTTCAGGCATCCACCATTGCTCTCTGTCTTGTGTGCTTGATGAAATTAAATGATATAATGAAACCTCAGAAAGATAAATGGGGCAAAAAAAAAAAACAATTTTCAAAAACAATAATATAACATAACATGACATAACTATGTTTGACTATGTTTAGCATATATAAACTAACAAATATATAAGATAGCATGAACCATTTATGTATTAGGCAGCAATATTTATAGTGTTTATAACACTATTTTGTAGTTGTTTTGTAATGGATTACTATCATAATAGTTTTTACCAAAACTAGTGAACAATGCTCATTCAAAGATCTGAAACCATCATCCTACACCATAACATCGAGGAATTAATTTCTTGACATTTAATCAATTGAGTCCCATCTACAAAAAGTAGCAACTAATATATCATTATGATAAGAAAAAATCACCTATAAAAAGAGAGATAATAAATTATAGATCTAACTAAATGTTCATTATAAAAGCGGAAAGATCAATAAACGAAATATATAAGATAGTAATGAACAATAAAACTGCTAATTAGCGGAACAATAATGTACCAACAAAGCGTAGCTTGAAATTATTAAAGAAAATCAACACCATAAAAATAAATAAATAAATGATTCTTAATCACATGAGTGAATAATATCCAATACTAATATATCATATTTAATTACCTTTTACTAAATGATATTATAATAATTGACCAAAAAACATATAGCAATGTTTGCGCCCCCTCTCCCCAAAAAAAAAAAGGCATACAACAATAAAAAAATTTTTTTTTTACCGCCTCTAAGAAATCTAAAATTTCACAAATAATTCACACAATTAGATAAGTGAATAACGTACTAATTTATATGGATATTAAAATGAACCAGAAAATAATTGCATATAGGTTTTAATTCAATGAAGTACATCAATGAAATAAGTAAATAACAAATTCTATTAAGATAACAATAATAATCACATATAAATAACATAATTGGCACATCTATATTCATAAACATTCCAAAATGAAAATTATAAATAAAAAGAATATTGGGAAATAATTCATTATTATCAATGAAGATAGCAACCAATAGTATTCCAGAATATGAGAAAATTAAAGTCTCTCATTTGACTGAAACATGGGAAACAATCGACTAATCGATTTGTCAACGAAGACGAACTCCAGACTCTCATCTCAATCATTATGAGCCAATGACATCAACTTGGCTCCACAACAGACTTTCAATTTCTAATTCATTCTCTTCATGTCAATGTTTTTCAGAATGCAGCTTGCACTATTTTCAAAGAATGAATATTTTATAGGAAAAGAATAATGAATTAAAAGACTACAGAGACTGAAAACATACAAAAATACATCACATTCAAAATACTAAGGGCCGAAAAATTAAAAGCCCAATAAATAGTTAAGGCTAAAAAAAGAACTAATAATAATAATAATTAGAAAAGGGATGCGGACAAAATATTCTTTGAAAAATAAGGGAAGAAGCAATGCAATTTTGGAGCCAATAAAAAAACAGAGAAAAGAAGTTTCTGAGGCCAATCGCATTAAGGATTATAAAAAATTAAGAAAAAATATTTTTGGCGAATCAGGATTGAATAAAAAGCAATAAGAGAAATGCTGTAATTTGGAGATCTTAATTAACATTATTTAAGGATAGGAAAAAACAAATTTCTGAAATTATTTAGCATTTTCCATATTACATAAGAATTATACTAAGGAATAGTGGAAATATTGTTGGAAAGAAATGGAACCTTAATTTCCGACAGTGTGAATGAAAAAACGCAGTCGTGGGAATACAAAAATTAATTAATTAACTAATTATGATTGTGGGAAAGTTTCCAAACTAAAAAGTGTGTTTTTAAGGAAAAAGCCTCAAAAAAAAAAAAAAAAGAAAAGAAAAGAAAAGGAAAGGAAATCAATAAATAAATAAATGCTGATGTAATAAGTGATGCACGCGTGACGTCAACAAATCGTTTAGGCAGGAAAATATCTTTAGACTATTTTTGATTAAGAGATATATAGATGTCCTATTGAAACATCGCAAATAAATCAGTAATACCAAACTTCATACATGAAATACAAACTATAATAAAATGTAAGAAAACCCCATTTATGGGAAAGTCTTACCCTGGGACTCAACCCACATATTATCCCTCATTTAGGTTTGTTTTATATTTCTTCACTAATTGAAGGGCCTTTTTTTTTTAATTGACTCATCATAATTGTAAACGGGGAAATTATATTGACACAACAAGTTTTTTACACCATTTAACTTGAGGAGGCTATAAACACCATTTACGAATTAGAAGCCATTATTATTAGTTTTTTATATATTAAGTTTGAAAATTCAACTTTTAATCATGTCGTTTATTTTACTTTGATTTCATGGAGAATGGATTAAAGTTAATATGACATTTACAATTAAAAAAATTCTATCGAAATGCGGGAAATCAATTTTTGACAATATATATATATATAAAATAATTCAAAACTATTGAACTTGACGTAGAGAAGATTATGGCTTTGTTTGGTAACCATTTGAAAAAAGGTAGGATTTTAAATGAATTTAAAATTGAAATTTGTATAGGTGTCAACATTTGATTGTGCTATGTGGAGGTAATAATTAAAATGATGTAAGAGTTCATGTCACATCAAATATGTGGTTAAATATAATGTTGTCATGTATTCAAAATTTGAAATTTAAATTGGATGCCAAAGACAGTGTATGTGAAAATTAAGAGTGCCTAAATTTTCCTCTTTTTTTGGAAGAACTTGAATTTATGGAGTAATTGGTAATAATATATATACACACACACACACATAAGTAAACTAGTCTGCTGTACTTTTGTACCAAAATTTTCGAGCCAAAAAGGCTATTAAAAAGGTCTTTTTCTACATTTTATTTCATATTGCATTAACTCGTGCAGTGTTCTTAATTTTTTTCAATTTTTCAATTTTTTATTCTCTTTTGCCTTATCCATTTGATTTTTTCATCATCATTTAATTGTTTAAATTATGAATAAATTTGATTATACAATGATGAATAAGTGTCCATATGATTAAAATTTGTAGTTTATAATTTTTTTAGCAAAAAATTTATAGTTTATAATGCATAAAACAATGAAATTAATTAATATAAATATAGAAACTTAAATGATAACACGTGTTCGTGAAATAATAATAAAATAATCAAAATAAATATAAATTAGAAACTTACTTAATAACTCATGTTCATTCAATAATAAATTTCTTTTGGAAACTTTTATTTTTTTATGAATTGTCTTAATTAAATTAAATATTTAATTAACTAAACATATATATATCGTTAGTTTAGATTCATTGCAAATTATAATTGTATTTTTTCTTAATGTTTCTTGCTATAAATATTAATAATTACGACTACTTTTCTTTAAAAAGTATATAACTTGCTTTTATATATCATTAATTTATATTACTTTCATGCTATTTGACTTTATTTGTTTCAAATAAAAAAATTCTCAAAATACGTGACACCGCCCAGCTAACAACAATTTTGTACAATATCATTTATCTAAATTAGTATTGAAAAATAAAATGATATTTATTTGCGTCAACAATAATAATAGTGTTACATTTTACTGTACATTATAGTTACCTTAACATGACAAGAATAAAATTATATTATTATTTGTTAAAAATTAAATATTCCTTATTAAGCAACATAATCTTACAAAATTTCAGCATACCAAATAAAAAAAAAAGAAAAAAACTTGTATATTTCATATTATTTATTTTTTAAAAAATAATTTGATATCTATTTTTGCCGTGCAATGTACGAGTGAAAATCTAGTTGTGGTGAGAAGAGAATATTTTTCATTTCCTTTATAATTTTAATTTTAGAAATATAGGTCCTAAATGTAAAATTTTTGTGGTGTTTTAATCAAAATTTATAAGTTATTTGTGATGAAATTAAAATGTGTTGTCGAAATTAATTTTTGTTGTAGTAATATAATTAATTACCCTAAACTTTTTTCTTATTTTATAAAAAAAGTCATCTATTAAACGACTTGAATAACCATATCACAATATACCTACACCGTCGTCCAATTAAATGCAATCTTTTTGACAAATAAACTATTCTATTACCAATATATAACCCTAAATTTTAAAAGTAAAAGGGGGATAAAAACTGCAATCTTTTTGACAAATAAACTATTTTATTACCAATATATAACCCTAAATTTTAAAAGTAAAGGGGGATAAAAACATATGGTACACTACATGAATCCTCTCTATTTTCCATAATTTCCCTTCCCTCTACCCTGGCCCATTCTTCGTCAATACTTAGTGTCATGTAGTTAAAATTTGCTCATTTTTTAATTACAATATTCTACATTTCTACTAGTATCGAATAAAAAATTAAAAAATATATATATATCTCCCCACATTTTTATGACTATCAATAGGGTTGGGTAAAATAATCATAATCAACTGAACCAAACCAAAACCGAGCAATTTGGTCCGATTTGGTTCGCTCATAATCATTTGGTTATGGTTTTTGTTCCAAAACCAGTAACCAAACCATAATTAAGTTGAAGTATTTGATTTCGAATTTATTAATTTAATTCTTAATTTAAATTCTCAAAGTTAAAAGAATAAAGTTATCAAATAATCTCAATTCCTATTAAAATCATGTAAGCTCTAGAGTATAGTTGTTGCCCCTACAAAGTATATATTTTCATCATGCGTAGGCCTAATCATCAACCTTGATTAACTAGCATTTCTTGCATCCAAAAACAATTTTCATTAAAAAAAAATTGTTAAAGATGTCCTTTAAGTATCTCAAATAATTAAAAGATGAAAAATGGTTAAGTCTAATTACCTATTTTTTCCCCATTTTTTCAAAAATTCGGTAATAGAAATTTTGGATAAAAAACATTGTTTCGAGTAACAAGTACTAATCAATAGCAAGTGCAAAATATGATGTGACAAAAATGTTAATGATATAAAATGAATTAATCTATTTTTACATACTTTATATATAATTTGGTATACCCCTTGTATTTGATAAAATGCCTCTGACCACATCTTTCTTGAAATGAAAAAAAAAATGTGGGGATAGTTTAAATTCAAGAGTGTGTGTACAAAATTTATACATCAAGTATGTAAAAATAGACTCATTGTAAATAAATGATTAATTCAAATTCAGGGATGACAAATATAATGCCATTTATAAAAGGGGCGATTTCATAAATGGACCCCAACCTTTACACTTCATTTGAGTCCCCAACCATTTGTTTTTGATGCCGTAAGTTCCCAATCTTTCTTAAATTCACTCACAAGACTCTTTATGAATATTCTAAAAAATAGTAAAAATAAAAAGATATGGAACACCGGATCAAGGGGTTAGCCCACGTAGACGTGGTTAAGAGCTTAACCCCTTACCAAGATTACCCGGGTTTGAATGCCTACAATCCCCCTCCTCCCATCCCCCTTTGTACAAAGAGGTATGGATCACATTACATGTGAAATAAAATTGATTACCCTTATTCTAAATATGAATCAGTTTCTATAGATTCATAATGAGTGACTTCACACACACACACATACTTGATTATATTCAATATCTTAAGTTAGGAATGCAAAATATCTACTAAAAGCTATTTGGATTCTAGAACGAAATCAAGCTAATGAGATGTTATTTATAGAATAGTATACTTTCTTTTTAAATCTTTTTTAATTGTTTTTGTGGTCTACTCGAGTTAAATTTTATTGGTTTACTATTTTATTATTAAATAAATTTTATCAGATAAAGAATGTGGATAATTTAGGTAATTCTTGCGGATTATCAAAAATCTTATCGTTTGCCAAACAGAGTTAGTTTATTTTAGATAAGTGTATTCATCATCTTATTATAACCACTTATTTTGATGTTCTAATATATTCAGTCAAAAATAAATAAAATGGTTTCTGATAAATAGTTTATAATTAAAATTTTAAAGTTATAAAATGTCTATCATAATATAGTTACTAAGTAAAATAAAATACTTTATTTCCTGATGTGACGTGATTACATTTCATATCTAGTTTAATATAACATGTATTAGTCTACGATAAAATAACAAAATATTATAGTTGACAAAGTGGCTAATCATATATTATTCAATCTTATGTATTAATTATTACATATAATTTGTTTTTTATTACCCCTTCAACACACCGGTGAAGATCTAGTATGATATACAATCAAATAAACTATAATAATTCAATGAAAAAATTTAAATTTAGTAGATTATTACATAAGATGGTTTATAAATCTTCCGTATTTTTCTTTCTAGTATATGTTAAATCTGTTGTAAATAGTATTTTAGTGTGAATGACTAACTCTGAAACCCTAATAGCCGTCGTATCTTGATCACCACTCCAAGAATATTTTACTTGTCCACCAAGACTCTTGGGTATTGTAAATCTATAAATAGCCCAATTTGTACTGAGAATAATACACACATATTCACGAGTTTTCTCTCTATTTTCTATTCTTTCTTCTAGTTTATAACACGTTATCAGCATGAGGCTCTAATTTTTTCAACCACCCTTTATGTTTCTGTAGTTCGTGAGTTGAAATTTGCTTATTCAAGTCATGAATCAATATCTTTGTCTTCTTCCGTTCTTGTTCTTTCGACTGTTTTCAAAAGTCTAGTCAAATAAAATATTCTATCATGATTTTATATTTTGCAACTCACGATATATTGCATTGATTTCATTCATACATATAAGAAAAGCATAAATCGTTTACTCGGCAAAAGGAAATTGGTGCATGATTGTCCATATGCATCTTGAGGTAGTAGACCACTTAATCATTCAATCCTTAGATAATTATAGAGTTTCATTGCATCAATTATGGATTGAGAGCATGCAAATCATGGATCAAATCTCTGCCTTGTCTTCAGATTGATAATGCTACCGTAACATGACATTTTTTTTTTCTTAACAATATATACAATTGTTTAATTTTCTGTGGTTGTTTGTAACCATAGATTCATATTAGATGTTGATATTAATACATGTTTACATATTCTTCTTTGAATATTATTGTTATCACGGAATCGTTTGGGGATTGCTTATTTACTATATATTGCATTAATTTATTTATTCGTTTGCACATATCCATTGTCTCGATTATTATATTCCTTATTGATTAATTATTAATCGTGGTTTCTTGAAGAAACACAATCGTTCAAAGTGTATCAATAATCGTGAAGATTATTGTGATATATTATCTTTTGTGATTGATGAAGAATCACAATTAATGCTACATATTATAAAAGAATATGATTGGCTCCTGAAGAGTCTTGACATATATTATTCTTATGGTTCCCTGAAGAATCACCAATTACATCTCATATTCTAGAAGAATATAATTGGTTTTAGAAAAGCTATATAAGATTTATCGTAATTCCTGAAGAAATACGATTTTACAATTCTTAATAGTGTTGAAAATTATTAAAATTATTTTGTTGTGATTCCTGAAGATATATGAGATTTAGATCTATGTTTTCTTGAAGAAAAACATAGTAAATAAATATTCCTGAAGAATATTTCATATTGCTGATTATGAAGCAATATTTCTTTTTCGTTATATGCATTATTTATTTATTTTATTGTATTATTTACTTTTAGTTAATAACTTTAGTTATATTAAATAAGTTGTTGCTCCTGAAGTAGTACAACTAATTATAATATTCTGAAAAATGTTACCTACTCCTGAAGAGCAATTTATATTGGATCTAAGGATCTGATTTATTTAGTAATTCAATGTTCCTGAAAAATATTGATATATTGCTTCTGAAGTAGCAATAATTCAAATTAATTCCAAAAGTGTAATTTACTATGCTCTTGAAATAGCATATATCTTGATGATTGTAGATATTGGTGATATGTGAAACAATACTCCTTGAAGGAGAGTATAAATATTTATGTCATATTGATGTTGAATTTATGACTTTACATATCATAAAGTTACACAAATAGCCAATATCACTAAATTTTAGTTAGTTGCACGTGACATATCAACAAGAATTATTTGTCTTGGGCCCTTGATGTTTTAGTGAATATGATCTCAAGTGGTTTGGGTAAGACAACAAAGGAAGGAAACACATTTAAGGTTTGTGCAATAGCACTTAGTTTCCTTCATTACTATGTCTAACTCAAAGTTGAGTACTTTACCATCAAAGATCCATATGATATATGGAAAATCATGAGTCACGCTCCACTGGTTTCATTATATTGCCTGAAGCAAATGCAGCATCTCATCGTGAACTGTGAGTGAAGACGTGGAAAAACTCATGAACAAAGCCCTACCAGTAAGATGCATAAAGCACCCAATAATAATAGCTCATCTAAAAAGAAGCATGAAAGAGCATTAAGCACGTACCTATCGTACGACAAAATAATTCGTGGATCTCTAACTAGTTGTCAATCGATCAAAAAGGGAAAGTGAAAACTAATTTCCTTGATTATGATGGTACTCACTTTGATGTTTCTGACTTCTTTGCTGACCCAAAAGAAAATATTGGGAATTTGATGTCAGTGCAATTATGTATACCATGGAATTAACATTGTAGAAAATAATGTTAATATTATAAGTGCATCGAACATCATCAAAAGCTCCAGAAGAGCTTGTATTATTTTGACAAGTAATACTAAGTTGTGTATTGATGATGCACTTTAGCAAATTCAAGAGAAATTTGCTAATTTTTAAAGATATCCAATGAATATTACATTGAGATAGTGCAAAAAGATAATGAAAATTTTGCATCAATTCCTTTATATTTGGCAAAAAGCAGATTAAGGAAAAATTCTAAACACTACCATCTGGAATGTATTATACGTTCATAAAAGCAATTGATACAAATCATGTCACGAACCTGAAGTTCATTGACCAAAAAGGCTTTATACCTTGGCATGATAGATTTGGGCATACATAAGCCATTATGATGTCATATGGAAACAATCTAAAGAACTAGAAGATTCTTTCAGCAAATGATTTCCCATGTAGCAAGTTAGTTTTTAAACCTTCCAGTATGAAGGTTAATATTGAATCTCCAATTTCCTTGGAAAGAATTCATGGAGATGTATGTAAGCAGATATATCCACTATGTGGACCATTTATCAATCTATGGTATTGATTGATGCTTATGCTAGATGGTCCTATATTCAATGTAGCGTTTGCTAGACTACTTGCTATAGAATAAAACTAAAAAGCTCAATTCCTGGAATCAAGAAAGTTTACCTTGATAATGCTAGTGATTTTTGATCTCAAGTATTTGATGATTATTACATGGAAATCGGAATTAAGGTTGAATATTTAGTTACTTATGTCCACACTCAAAATGGTTTAGTAGAACTGTTTATTAAATCTCTTCAATTACTTGCTAGAATATTGTCTAATTCCCAATTTCTATTTGGGATCATGCCATATTACATTCAATATTTATGATTTGTATTAAGTCAACAACCTATTATCAGTATTCTCCCTTGCGGCATGTCTTAGGCTGAGAATATAATGTCTCTTGCTTTAAAAGTTTTGGTTGTGTTGTTCAAATACATTATTTGTTATATTGGACTAAAAATTCAATATTATGGAATTTTATTATTTGGCATGATTGGTTAGACTATCCTGGTTTGTTGATAATAAGAATTATCGAGAATCATATAAAGAGCTGGAAGATTATTCCACTTAATAGAATTCTCGTATGTTGCAAGTTCTCCGGCAATTTAATCATTAATAATTACTAGCTATTTGGAACTGAGTTCCAAATATATCTGGAAAGTATTTAGGGTGAACCGTGTGGGTCCACTCACCCTCCATGTAGATCTTCTAGATATTTTATGAATTTGGATCCACTAGAGGTCATATGTCAAATTCATAACCAGAAGTTTGCGAGAATATTTGTTCAATTGATTGATTATGAGCAAAAGTTCCAAATATCTTAAAAGACATATGTATCTTGCTAGTGAATTTTATCCTAAAAGTCATTAATCATTCATATATTGATTGAGATATTAATTGCCTATGGTTAGCAAAATAATATTATACGCCTCAAGTTATTTGCTACACCAAATTGAAAACAAACCATTTGTCTTTAAGTGAGTTTGATATTTCACTTACAACATTATTCTTATAAAACATGTCACTAGAATATATGATATCCTCATTTTTGGCTTACAGTCAGAAGCCTTCATCTAAAGTTGACAAGTACGATATGTATAGTCGCTCCACCACGCGTACTAAGATGGATATTATAGTAATGCTGAGAATATATGATGGATTTGAACATTCTTATTTGTATACTTCATCCATAAAGGATGAACATGTTTTTCTGATTATTTCTTAAATTAAATAGTCTTCTCAGCATTATGGGGATGAATTGATAGTTGGTAACAAATATATGAAATGCTCAGTTGTAATCCTCGCATTTATAATGAAAATCTGAAGTTTGCGAGATAATATGCATTTTAGATTACTGACTGCATCGTTACCAGTAGACATACCGAGTTAATGCTCCAACTTAGATTGATATAAAATCCTATAAGAGGATTTGAGATACTAATGGCATGCCTAAAGCATGACGTGGTCGATTCCAAAATAAACATCTATGAAAAGGAATATGAAGCATATACTTGTGATAGTCCTTTTGAGGCATATATACTCTAGAAGAGTATACAGACATAATAAATTAAAAAATGCCTAAAGAGACTCAGGTGCCTGAAATTATTGGAATAAAGAAATATCGATAATTTATGTCTATACTGAGACCAGATGGAATTGACAAGAAATAATAGTCGACTACACATGCTCAAGAGCTTAATAAATAGCGAGGATGATGAATCAATTTCATCAAAATTGTTGACATTGAATATTGGTCAAGATAAAAAGACAATCCTCTAGATTGTTACAATGTCAATAATATGACAATCGATAGATATGCTAAAAGAGCAGTAAATATGTAGTGGATGTTATTGAAACCTGAAGTTTCATTCAATTGATAATATGTGAAAGATATCATTAATGTGATAAAATCCTAAAAGGATTTAGTATGCTTGAACGGAGCATATAAAGAACTTAAAGTTTTTATATACATTGTCAGTTAATATGAGGGAGATACGCGTTGTACTCTTTTTCTTTTGACTAAGGTTTTGTCCTAATGGATTTTCCTAGTAAGGTTTTTAACGAGGCAACATCAATGACGTATCAAAAGAATAATGTACTCTTTTTCCTTCACTTGGATTTTTTCTTATAGGGTTTTTTCCTTGTAAGGTTTTAACAAGGCATATTTTTTGTGTAATAAATGTCAATGACATATAATAATGACCCTTAGTATTAAACTCCAGAAGAGTTGATACTCTGCCTGAATTAGAATATATTTCAAAATATTGAAGATGTTGCAGAGATATAGATGGCTAACACGAGAACTATCGCTGGCTGAAATCAAGGGGAGCAGTTGTACTCTTTTTCATTCGATCAGTTTTTGTCCCACTGGGTTTTTTTGATAAGGATTTAATGAGGCAGCAATTAGACACTCCAAAGTTGATCAGAATTAATTGTACTTTTTTTACTAGTTTGGCAAATTTTTCCCTCGTTGGGTTTTTTTCCCCAAACGAGGTTTTTAACGAGGCAGTTAATGTATAGATAGTTATTCAATAGGGAGTTTTGTAAATAGCATTTTAGTGTGAATGATTAACCCTGAAACCCTAATAGCTGTCGTATCTTGGTCACCACTCCAAGAGTATTTTACTTGCCCACCAAGACTTCGTGGGTATTGTAAATCTATAAATAACCTCATTTGTATTGAGAATAATACACACAATTCACGAGTTTTCTCTCTATTTTCTATTCTTTCTTCTAGTTAATAACAAAATCGAAAATTTTATTATTATTAATTAATTAGAGAAGTTAAGAGTGGAAGTTGATAAACTACATTTCTACTGATTCTATTACTTTTTCAAAATCTGTTCTAGGATGCTATTGTTTCTCTAATAAGTATTGCTTTTTCAAAAAATTACCAAATATTTGCTTCTCAAAACAAGTAGAAGTTAGACATCATATGGTGACATCATATAGTATTGGATGAGGAGTAGTTAGGTATAGCAATTGTACCATCTTAAGTGGTACATCCTACCAATAGTACAAATACTTATCATTAAAGTGTCCATGTGTGTAATTTAAAATCTTTGTTTAATTTTGAATAGCAAATAGGAATGGCCCTACATGATCTTGCATTCACACCACCTATCTGCCTCCTAAGTTGGCAGAACATTTTCTCCTTTTTCTAATGCAATTTCTCTCCCCTATTTTGTATTATTCTCCTTCATCCTCCTACCTGAATTAACATAAAACTTGTATAGAAAAATTAACAATTGTGAATCACTACCACTTAAAATTACATTTAATTGAGATTTATAATAATGTCTATTGATATGACTTTAAATTTTTTTTGAGTGTGCGGCAAAGAATTTTATAATTACATTTATATATGAATATACTGATATCTAATGAATGTGACATATGCATTTTTTGAGCATTCTGCATGATTAATATATTTTAAATAAACTATGTTTTTAAATTTACTACTTATCCGTTTAATTGTTAATATATGGAAAAATATTTGAAAAATATTATGCACATTATATTCTTATATAAATGAAATTATTATGAAATCTTCATGTATATTCGAGAGAAACTTAAAATTTATTCCAAGCGAAATTGTAAATCGCAAAATGGAATTTTGAGCATCATAAACTAGTTATTTTTTTGGTTTGTAATTTGTATTTGAATATTGTCGATCTCGTAAGAAAAGGAAGTGGCAAATGGGCAAACAATGAGAGAGAATACGTTTAGGAAGTTCAGAAATAAGAATAGCTTCTCGGCTAGGATGATGGAAGAAAAGTATTGTAAAGGATCTCATCCTTCCAATATTGCTGTGAAACCTACAGACTCAGGTATTTGGAAATGTATAAGAAAGGCTGCTGATAAAGATGAAAAATGGATTGGATGGAAACTTGGTGCTGGTAAGATATCCTTCTAGGTTGACCATTGGTTTGGGGAACAATCATTGCACCAATTGATCCCAGTCAAGGGCCCAATCAAATCCTTAGTCAAAGACTTCTTCGATGAGGGGATATGGGACAAAGAAGAAATTTGCAAGCTTACCACACAGAGTATTCCACACTAGATGTGCATCATGCCACAATCTGATGACTACAAAGACGAAGCAATTTGGAAACCTAATTTCAATGGAAAATTTTCATCTAAAAGTGCATGGGAACTAGTTGCGAAGGCGGGACCTACTCAAATGTCACACAGAATTATTTGGCACAAGGCAATTCCCGGTCTTTCTACAAAACTAGATAAGGCTCTTTTTAAGGAGCCTTACCGCTTATTTGACACAAATATAACAAAAGCGGCCCCACACAATATGGGGCTACTTTTGTTAAACTCGTGCCACATCAAGGGTAAGGCTCCTTTATAAGGAGCCTTATCTATCTTCTTAGAAAATTTTAGGCAATTCCTCTCAAAATTAGTCTATTTATATGGAGGTTATGGAAATGGTGGGTACCAGTAGATTCAGTTTTAACTAAAAGATTCTAGCTTAGTCTTGCTTTCAAGTGTCAGTGCTGCTCACATGTTGAATAAGTTAATCATGTATTCCTTAATAGTGATCATTGCAGATCTTTTGCCGAACCGGTTCGGTTTGGTTTCAAACCCCTTTTTTTTAAGAATCAAATGCCAAAACCCATGTTTTTCTCTTAGAATGTGTTAGCCGCTATGTGTATGCATAGTGGGATTTCTGTATGAATTTAAAATTTCAAGCATATAAATACAAACGAAATCATTAATCAAACTATTAATAATAAATACTAAATAGTAATTCAAATACTTAAGAGAATTAGAGAAATCGAAAATCAATAATAATTCAAACACCGATTGAAAATTTGAATCTTTTGACATTTAACAAAGGCGGTTAACTATTAACTTACTAAATAGTAACTGGTAAGTGTATAAACTCTCCAAGAGTCCAACTCTCCAAGTGTATAAGTATAAAACTTTAACTCTTCTAAATATCCAAAACTTGAAAGCAACAATCACAAATTCACAAATCACAATTGGAAAACTCACATCATTCACTAACATTCACAAATCACAATTCACAAAGCACAATTTATCACAAGATGACAATAATAAATCCACAAACCACAAATCCTTTGAAATTATAAACCCATCAAAAATCACAATTCACAAATCCACAATTCAAAAAAAAATCAAATCAAATCCATAAGTCCATAACGTCCAATATGCTAGCAAGTAGCATAGCAATGAAAAATTCAATGGTTTGAAGCCATCAATCAATGTTTAAAATATGCCAAATAGCATCCATAAAATCGCAACTCAAAACTCTATTCGTAACTCTTTGAAGCTCCTCTTTTTTGTACTCTTGTAAATTGTAAATTTGCACATTGTAATGTCATCTTGTTCCAAATCTCTGCAGAATGCAACTGTAAAAGTGTATAAGACTATAAGTACATTACATCATTACATGAGTAATAAGATTAAATAAAATGAAAATATTAAATATAACAATTAGTTTGATTATTTACTCCCTTGCCAAGTGGCCAAATCCCATCAACTAATATTTATTCTCTTGCACTGCTTTTCCCTTTCCATCATTATTTTGGAGTTCTACATCAAGACAAGTAGTTAAGTACAATTGTATCCAACTATTTTTATGATATGAAAAGTTGAAAAATAATATAAACAAGAAAATAATTTTCTAATATCAAAGGCTAGAAACTACCTTCTTCCAATTGGCGGCAAAGTTCAAGATCCTCTAAAGTGAATCCCTCTAAATTAGGTGAAACATTTAGCCAATTTTAAAGGCAAACCAAGATCTCTACCATTTTTGGACTCAATGAGCTGTGAAACTGATCAAGAATTCTTCCTCTAGTACTAAATGCACTCTTTGAAGCCACAGTAAAAACTTGGACCCCCAACACATCTCTTGCAAGATTTTCCAAAGTCCCATACTTGTTTCCATTGGCTTTCCACCAAGCCAAAACTTCAAACTGTTTCTGCTCCGGGTCTTCAGTAGCATCTAGCAAATATCTCTCAACATCATTCTTAATTTCAGTAGATTATTTGGCCACTTTTTTCTCCTTCCACTTGGATAGTCGACTACTAGAAGTATCCAAAGATGAAGATGACTTCATAGCACTTTCACTTTACACCTAACTGACTGTAGAATCCCCACTCCCATCACCACTACTTCCTAAATACCACTCCTAGAGAAAAGTTAACATTCCTTTCACTTGCTAAGCCATAGCCTCGGCTACTGCTTCATCCTTGCACAAATCAAGGAAACAATACTCTACATAACCTAACTTGTACTGCAGGTCAAGCACACAAGCAACAAACAAAATATGATTAACTATTCGCATATCTCCCCAATACTTGTCCCGCTTTGTTTCATGTTAAATGCCATAGGAGCTAAAAATGAATCACCACTGTCACACCATTGATCCAGTTTAACCATCAGAGAGCTCATATCGTAAAGAAAGGCACAAGAAGTGACATTCAAATAGGAACTAAATGTCAATGTCACATTGTAAAAGTTTTTTAGAAATTTTACAAATATTGCAGCATTCTTCCAATCAAAAGATGTGGGAGGCCCAAACCTTACTTGATTTTTTTCATCTTTAGGCCGAAAATAATTCAAGTACTGAGCATCATTCTCTTCCAACCTATCAAATGCCTTTCATACTTCAAAGTTGCTTCCAACATCAAGTACGTCGAATTCCACCTTGTAGGAACATCCAATAACACTAGATCTTTGCACTCAATACTCTCGTGCTTAGCACATGCTTTGAGCTTCTCAGTCTTTGTCAGTGATGACTTAACAAATTTAAATGCATTCTGGATACTGAGAATAGATTCATGAGCCTCTTTCAACCCATGACACACAGCCAAATTCAAGATACGAGCGCAACATCTAACATATAGAAACTGCCAGCCCATAATACATGCATCTTTACCCCAACCCAAACCAGTTAACTTATGTTTCAAGGTCTTTAGGGCCTTATCATTGGAACTTGCATTGTCAACAATGATTGTAAATACATGTTCAATCCCCCATTCTTTCAAACACCCCTCAATAACCCTTGCAATGGTATCTATTTTATGATTGGCAATAACACAAAAGTTAAGAATTCTCTTCTGAAGGTTCCAATCTATATCAACATAGTGTGCCGTTAGCACCATGGGTAGAGAAGTATTTTTTCAGTGCATTTCTCCCATCCATATACAATTGATTTATATCTCTCGCTAGCGTTCTTCAGGAAGGAGGGGTAAATTGGGGACAAACTACACTGCAAAAATACCTGAAACCTTTACCTTTGACGAACTTAAATGGTTGTTCATCCACAGCCACTATTTTTGCACATGCATTCCTAAATTCTATCTTTGTGCACCCTTTAGCCACAAGTTTAGTCCCCCCGTCATTTGTAATATCAGAGGCTAGAACCTTCTGCTTTTCATCGAGGACTCTATTAGGATACTTTCTACACTAATTTTCAATGTGTGCGAACATTGTACTCGTTCTATTTCTCTTACTATCACATGCATATTCAGTCCCACAATAGCTATATTTGTCTCTAGGATTATTTTTTAGCCTATTTGGTAATTTTGTGAAGTGATCCCACATAGCTAAAGTTGGCATACTCTTTCTTTTACACTTAATTGTATGGATTAACAGAAATAAGGCCAAGCATGAAGGCTCTAAGTTGTGTGTTGATGAGATTATTTGCAAGATGGAAAAGATGATGCTATAAATAATTTCTAGTGGTATCCTTAATATGATAGATCCCAGAAGGGAGGTGAGGAATTTACTAGAAAGATAAAGGCTGATATCCAGTTCCAAACCAACAGATTAATTCCAATTATATGGAGATGCCTCCGTAAAGGTGTTATGAAATTCAATACAGATGGTTACAAGTGGAAAAATATAAGTTGCATTGGAAGTGGTAGAATCCTTAAGAATGAATTTGGAGACATGGTTACAGGATTCTATTCTTGTTGGTCTAGAGGATCAATTCTGGAAGCAGAGTTTAGAGCCATTCTTCTAAGCATTGAATTGGCAATTCATCTTAACATCCCTAACCTTATTATTGAGTCAGATTCTTTAGAGACAGTCAAAATTCTTTGTAATACAAAAGATGGCCTTTGGAAATACTACCAGTTGATAAGGAACATCAAATTCAAGACTACACAGATCGCTGTCAAATATCAACATGTTTTTAAAGAAGGTAATATAGCTATTGATTATCTTGCCTCAATTGGTTTTAAAAATAAGAAGTTTCAATTGGTCACAGAACATTATTCCAAGGAACTTGAAGATACTTATCAAAAAGAAAAAAGGAAGACAAGCTTATTACAGATTGACTGGATAATTCTTACACAAATGACAAGATCTAATCTTGCATGAATCTAATTACCTGAACTCTCTCTCTCTCTCTCTCTCTCTCTCTCTCTCCCCTCCCCCCCAAAAAAAAATGAAGTTCACTTCTCAATTTAAGTGAGTCTAGAATCCTTGGGAGCTAAAGGTGAACCCGTAAAGCTCTTTGAGCAAGAAAATTTGTTGCTATTTTGGGGATATTCTTGCTGCTCTTTCATTCCTTTCAATTCTGACTTTCCCTACAAGGAAAAAGCCAAATCAGAAAGAAACAATGGACATTGTTCTGGGCCTCTATCCCTATGTAAAGGCTCTGTTCCTTCAACCAGCATCAATACCGGGTCATGAGAGAAAGACTGCTTATGGCGGAAATCTTCGAAATCTAACACCATACCTTGATTCTGGACCGAGTACTGCTAGACACCTGGGAAGATTATATCATCTTCTCTCACTTTATCCAAAAGCGCTAGCTAGGGAGGCGGATTTTCATGAACAAAATTTGCAAACAGAACCCTACATACCTTGTTGTTTTTGCGATTGATCGAGTGAAAAGTTTGGGATGCGAGAAGCTCAGGATCGAGGATGTTGATTTTATTCCATAAGGCGATTGTTGGGGAATCTGTTCTCTCTGCCATCGTTCCTTCCGTCATCATTTCATTATTAATCTTCCAAGACTTCCATCCTTTTGTTCTTTTTGTATTTTTTTTAGCCAGGTATCGAAACCTTTAGGTTTTGATGGGATGAGGCCCAATATGTTGGACTTCATCTTATCAAAGGCCTTCTTTTGTTTGCTTATGTTGTGTCTTGTGTCGTTGGTCCTTTTATGTGTATTGTGTTTTGTTGTGGAGTCTTCAGGCTAGTTTCACATCTTTTGGTTTCGTGTATGCTGTGTCTTGTTCTAGGCCTAGTCGTTGTAATTTGTCCTTTCTCTTAATATAATTTACTTTCCATTTCAAAAAAATGTTTAGGAAAAATTAACAAAGAGGAAAAGCCATGTGTAGGCCTAACTCCCATTTCGTTTTTAGAAAAATAAAAGCTTTTAAATTACACACCTAGACACTTTAATGACATGTGTTTGTATTATTGGTAGAATGTACCCCCTAGGATGGTATATCCATAGTACCTAAGTATTTCTCATATTAGATTAGTAATACTTGTTAGGGTAAATTTCACATATCATCCCCAAAATTTGCACTTTGTATTGTCTAGTTCTTCAATTTTTTTCAATGCCCTGAGTCCTCAACCTTTCATAAATATGTACAAAAGGCCCTTATTGAAGGATTCCATCAATAATTATGGGGTAATTTACACCTAACGTCCCCAACCTTTCAACTTTTAATAGATTACGTTCTTAACCTTTAATTCTACTCCTGAGGGTCTCCAACCTTTCCTAAAGATCCCCAGCCAGGTCCCTACTAACGGAATCCGTCACCTCTTGCCGTTAGTCTACTCTTTGACCAGGGTCAATTTTGACAAAATACAAAAAATCAATATTTTAATTAAAAATAAAAATAAATTAAAAAAAAAAGAAAAAACATAGGGTGGAGACTCCCCCCTCCCCAACCCGCTGCCATTTTCGGCAACCAAAGGTGCTGGAAGTGGCAGCCGGGGGGAGTCTCTCCCCGTTCTTACTGTATTTCTGCAGCAAGAACAAGGGGGAGCCTTCCCCCTTTGCTCTTGCTACATTTATGCAGCAAGAACGAGAGGAAGACTCCCCTGCTGCCACTTCCTGCAGCCAAATTGCTACCATTTTTGGCTACCAGAGGGCTGTCGGAAATGGCAGCGGCTTAGGGAAGGGGGAGTCCCTACCCCACGTTTTTCTTTTTATTTTTAATTAAAATATTGATTTTTTGTATTTTGTCAAAATTGTCCCTGGTCAAATAGTAGACTAATGGCTGGAGTTGGTTGATTCTGTCAGTAGAGACCTGGCTGGGGATTTTAAGAAAGGTTGGGGGACCCTCATGAGTAGAATTAAAGGTTATGGACGTAATATATTAAAAGTTGAAAAATTGGAGACGTTAGGTGTAATTACCGATAATTATGTTAAGTATATCATAAAATTATCTCTACGCCCTTATTTATTTAAATTAAAAAAATAAAAAGGTTTTAAAAAATAAAAAAAAATAATGCTATTTTTTTAGACTGGAGACCGGTCTCATTCTAGTTGTCATCTCCTTATTAGTCATTATTAGTCATTGAATAAATGAGGATCCCCATATATTGATATATATCAACATATTCTCTAATGTAGTAATGCCAAATAGACTGGAGACTGGTTTCCAGTCTAGATAAATAACATCACTCAATAAAAAAGGGCAAAAAATGGACGTTGTGTCTTTTCCTCGGCTGGCAAACTAAAAAGCTCTTAGCTGCTTCAAACGTGTTTGTCATGTCACCTCTCGATACCTCATGATTTACAAGTTTCCACATTAAAAGTTACTATATATGCAATTGCATGTAGGTTGTTTAGTGAATCATTTGAAAGATTTGGTGAGAAAACGAGCAATTACAATGGAAAAGCCCATTCTTGTCATGCATTGCCAAGTTCTTGGATGATCTTGGATCTTTGCTACCGCATTTTAGTAAGGAAAAATCAATAACATGGATTTATGTTAGATTCTACTCCCTCAACCGCCAGCTACAAATCTCTCATCCACCAGTCGTTTACTAACTCAACACAACACCACTAGCCCCATGACCTTTCTCTTTGTAAAACACACAATCGATACATACACCACTTCATCCACTAGCCACAATCGAAAATCGACATAAAGAAATCAGAAATTCAAGACCTAATAATCAGAAAAAGAAAAGAAAGGAAATAAAGGAGAAGAAAATAGATGAATGCTAGAAATCGAGACATTCTACTCCATTGCCTAACTCCCAATCTCAATTTCAAGCCACAAATCTTACACCAAAAACTTCCCCTCATCACTTAGAACACAAGAGTACCAACATTTTCACCGGAAACCCCTTGCTTTCGCTGGAAAACCTCGATCTTCACTTTCAACCTCCGATACAAACCTTCACCATTCGTTTTAATACTTAGCTAGATACGTAGCTCTCGTTGAGGGCGGCATTTTCGAGTATATGGGACGTCAAAAATCCTGGAAATTGGCTAGATTTTCCCTCCTTCCCTCCCTCTTCACGTCACCTCTGTCTCTACTATTTTCATTTTTTTTCCTTTGTCATTTTTTTATTTTATCTTTTATTTCTTAAAACCTTTCTTTGAAATAAACAAGGGTGTAAAAGTAATTTTAAAAGAGATTTAACAGAATTATTGTTGAAATCTGTCCATTACCTTTTGTACATACTTATGAGAAGTTAGAGACTCAGCGCGTTGAACAAAGTCAAAAACCCAGGCAATACAAAGTGTTAAGGGTGAGGATGATGTGTGAAATTTTCCCTAATTATTATCTCCAAGTTCGCATGGGCTTTGGAGCTTATTGGACATGTGACGTCTCAATGGAGTTTCGTTCGAAAGGTTTATCTGTTGTGCTATTTGAACAAAAAACACACATATAAAAATTTTAATAAAATTGACACGTGACATAATATTATTTTTTAACACATCACATTATTTTTATATTAACACTAATTACTTATTACACATGCTATTTTTATCATTTTTTTGTGTCTTCTTTTGTCCACTTAGAACGTGCGGAAGTTCATAGCGTGAAGAAGGAAATATTTCAAATTTTGAGTAATTGAGAACCCTCCCCTCCAGTATAAAACACGTCAGTCTCCATTGCTCTGCCACCACCACCGTCACCGCCACTCACAAACACTTCGCCTTTATAAACTCCTCATTGCAAATACAAATGCTCTCCCACTCTTCTGTTCAACTTCTCTCTCCAATCCACCACCGCCACCGCAACTCCGCTCCCTTTTCTCGCTCTTCATCTCTTCCGTTTAGAATTTCCCGTTCCCCTGCGAAATTTGGGGCAATTGATTTCATAATGAGTTCTGCACATTCTACTGTCGCCTGTAACGGTAAAACTGACATTCGGACTGTTGACTTAGGGTTTGACCATTTGGACCTCGACCGCTTTGCTGACGTCGGCAACAAGCTCGCCGACGCCGCCGGTGACGTCATCCGGAAGTACTTCCGGAAATCATTCGACATTCTTGACAAAGAAGATTTGAGTCGGTTCTTTCTTTCTCTCTCTATTTTTCTTTTTATATTTTGAACTTAATGGATTTGCTTATTTGTTTGTTTTAAGAATTTGCTGGATATCAATGTCATGATGGGAAATTTTTTTTAGTTCATTTGGCCATGTATAATTATGTGTCATGGATGAATTACATTGATGCTAGGTCCTGTGACCATTGCTGATCAAGCGGCGGAGGAATCCATGGTCAAGATTATAGAGGAGAATTTTCCTTCTCATGCGATGTGAGTTTTTTTGCTTGTTATGGTGTTAGGTTCTGGAAATTAAGAAAATGGGAAGAAACTGTTTCCAGTAGACAGTCTAGTTCAGGGATTGAACTTTGGTCGTTTTTTGTACTGCTGATTTGGCACCTAATGATACGGTGATACAATGTCCAATCAGAAGACTTCCAGTATCACCTAATGATACGGTGATACAATGTCCAATCAGAAGACTTCCAGTAATATTTTCGATGCTTCTTGTGGACATTTTTTCTGGAAAAACCAGGATCTTTGTACCTGAATTAAGCCAAACCTGTGTTTTTGTAAGTAAATTAGCCAAAGATGCATAATTTAAATAATTGATAGAGAATTTTTTGGCTTCAGCTTTGGAGAAGAGAATGGATGGAGGTGCAAGGAAAATGTTGCAGACTTTGTTTGGGTTTTGGATCCAATAGATGGGACCAAAAGTTTTATTACTGGTATCTGCCTATAAAATTATAACACTGTCACCGTGTTCAATTTTCAACTTTTAGCTAGTAAGCTAATATTTTTGAAATCATTTTACAGGCAAACCCTTGTTTGGAACTCTAATTGCTCTACTACACAAGGGTACACCGGTAATAAAGAAGTTGCAGACACTTTCTGTATCTGGAATCTAGACAAAATTGTTGGTGTCTTTTTTGAAATGTTTCTCTTGTTCAGTTTATTTTCCTTAGTGTTCTCTGACAAGGAGGGTTTTTTAAAGGAACTGCCCATTTAGTCAAAGTAGCCAATGTAATATTTTTGGTGCTATTTACATTGAATCATACCTCCCACGACATGTTGTCTTTCTTCTGTTTCTGTTTCTAATGAAGTGATTAGGATAACAAATATAATAAGATGTTCCAATATAAATTCAGTTATGGATGTTTAAAAGGACTAACTAAGATATCATATATAAACATGCATACTATATTATTTATCTTTATCTTAACTTGTTAGTCCATTAGTCCTTGGCAAACTTGATTTCAGTCTTTTGTGTTTCTTTCTTAACTTTGAAGAATGTCTAGAAATTTTCAATGAATTTATATGCAGTCAACTATCAAATTCATGTTTATGCTAAAATGATTTCTTTCATTTTCTTTCCTTGTCTCTGTTTTTCTTTAAAGTAGGTGAAGTTTATCTATGTTCATTAGCTATATATTGTTATCTCTTTGACTATTAAAGAATAGATAAGCTTTCAGTGCAGTTATGAATTTCTTTTGCTGTTTTTGGCTATGTATTGTTATTTCTTTTTCATACATGTCCAAACTATTTTTTATGTACAAATAGATTTTTGGCATCATTGACCAACCTGTTCTGAGAGAGAGATGGATTGGAATAACCGGAAGGAGAACTACTTTGAATGGACAAGAAGTATCGACACGCAATTGTCCGCAACTTTCCAAAGCTTATCTGTATGTAGTTCCTTTTGCAAGTCTTGTTCTTTGGTAAAGCTAAAATATTCACGACGCTCTTCCGATCTATGTCGTGCAATATGTGGAAGATATTCCCTTCCTTTTCACATTTAGAATACTTATCAAGTTATTCTCTGTTCATATCAATGTTAGTTTGCTCTCTGTTTTACGTTTGCTAACAAATCGACAATCTCACCTTTTTTCTCCTTGTGTTTAAGATACACAACTAGTCCGCATCTATTTTCTGGAGATGCTGAGGTGGCCTTTGCCCGAGTAAGAAATAAGGTCTGTCTTTTTATATCTCAAGTCTTAACAATGATCAAACATAGCTATGCCAGATCTATCTCGGTTTGTCACTTGATTTATATGTGAACTGTTATATTCAATTGACTCATGGTGCATATAAGATAATACGCATATAAATACTAAACACAGTTGTATTTGTACAAAATACATTCCGAAAAATCTCAAAAACTGTTGGAGAATTACTGATTGGTGCAGTTGCATCAACTACCAATGAAACTTCAAAATCATCTCCTTCTCCCATGAGTTCCTTCTCGCCTTTGATATCTATGAGAAAAATCCTCAGCTGCTACTTTTTTGTTAATTTTATTTTCTTTTATGCGTATCAAAAGCTAGTAGTGTTTTTGTTGTATTTGTTGAGGTACTTCACAGGTTGAATCATGATTAACAGGTAAAGGTGCCTCTTTATGGCTGTGATTGTTATGCCTATGCTCTGTTGGCATCGGGCTTTGTCGATCTTGTGATTGAATCAGGTCTCAAGGTGAGCAGTTCTCTTTTTATTTATTATTATTATATTACTTGATGTGAGAGGTTAATTATGCCCTCTACCGCATTGTATTGTGGTAATGCATCCTGATGTATGCAGTCCCAAGTGGATCTGTATGCGCAGATTGCGAAAATGAAATGCAGTAATGTGAAAATGGGATCAAGCAACTGAGACTGTGACTTTTTTGTGCTTTGTTTTCTTATCATGCATTGGATATATAGCTAATAATAAGAAAAACGTGACTTGTTGCCTTTCCCCTAGGCATGTGAAAGATTGAAAAAGCTGATGTTGCTTGCAATTAACCAGATATCTTGAATTAATGAATTTTCAACGACTTATTTTTCAGCCATACGATTTCGTTACCCTGATACCAGTAATCGAAGGCGCGGGTGGAGTCATAACTGATTGGAAAGGCAATCAACTTCATTGGGAAGCTTCTTCAAATTCCCATGTGAAAAGTACGGTCATGTGGCTTGCTTTCCAGTATCCAAGTGGAGTTGAACATTCATTTCGTTATGTTCTGGTCAATGTGCAGAATAGCAAAAAACCAATTTAACATTCTTCATTTTATTTTCAGGTTTCAATGTAGTAGCTGCTGGGGACAAACTGGTTTATCAAGAAGCTTTAGACACCTTACAGTGGTGATAACTGCGGGTCTGAATTTTCACTAGGAATGGCAAGATATCAAGTCACAAGCTACGGGTTTATGTTATTGGCCATTACTTGCAAGATCCGAGTGCCACCTACAGTGAATGCAATAAGAAAATAGCGAATATCTAAGCCATCGCTGGATATTGTTGGATTTGAAAATAAATTATGCTATTATAACATATCAGATATTTAAATGTGTATCATATTCATATTTATAACTCAGTCAGGTTTCTGGTTACTGTAAAAATCATCTTGCTAAAAATCTGAGGCATTATTCCACTTTGAAAGGTTTGCAGATGGAAATGCAAATCCTGCTCATTCTGTTGGCATCAGTCTTTATAAGTCCTAGGCATCAACGAAAGACTGGCAAAAGAGTTTAGGTCACAAGAGTATAGCTTTGGAATCACGCAGTGATAGAAGTGCAGCCGGCTTCTGGGATTGCAGTGTTTCAACCAAGACACCAGTGCGTAAGATTTGACAATCTTACCGTAACTCGAATTATTCTGTTATTAAATACTTTAAATGACCTTATGTAAGAATTTATGAAAGGTTGGGGAATCACAACATTGAAAAAAAAAAAGAATGAGGACTCAATTGATAGAAAATGCAAAGGTTGGGGATTATATGTGATATTAACCCATGATTAAAACCACGGTCACGGGGATCTGTTAAACCTAACTATTCAGATGATAACGTACGTGCAACTTCTCCCTCTCTTATCCACACAACTTTATGCTAGTGAGTAGAATTTTGATCTCACTGACAATATTTTCATCATTTCTAGTGATAGACTTATGGATCAGTTTTTGTTTGGGATCACGGGGCCTTATCATTTCACTTTATGTAATAATCTAGTTGAGAGAAATAGTTTAGACGCCGAATGAGGTTAATTAAAATTATATACACTATATGTATAGCACCATATGGTGTCATATGACTATGTGGCGTGTATCGGGACACGCCACGTGGGACTACAAACAATGGCACATGTGTGAAGGCAACCATGGAAACTGACTCGTTAGCATACCCGAATTTAATTCTCAAAACTACTATATTGCTCCCACAAATGTTAAATTGGCATTGCGGAGTACAAAGTGCGCTATGCTAAATTTGCCTATAACGACTGAGAAGCCTTTGGAAATGAGTTTCTTCATTCTGAACCATCTCAACCTCCGTTATCTCTTTATTCTTGAATTGGAGCATCAAGATCAAGCTCATCCTCTACTATCATGCTACACAAAACAATACATGTTGTCATTATATCTTTCAAAAAAATGTCCCAAAAGTGTAATGGTCGTGCTCCAATTGCAAACTTTAATGGTAGAACTTTTAAGGCACATTCTACATCTTTCCTGCCTCTCCTCTTTTAGCTGCAAATAGTTTCTTTTTAGCACCATGAGGATCATGAATTGTTCAAATAAAGGTTGACCGCTTTAGGTAAATATTGTTAGTTAAGTAATAGCATGTATCATATTCCATTTGTTGGATGACACAATGAGTTAAAAGCGCTATACCCTGAGCAAGACTAGCAAATAGATGGTCCCTTCCAACGTACAGATGAAATTGTTTGGTCCAGATAACTCAAAGTGTGCATGCCATATTTATATATCATTGTCAACTATTGCCTCTGAGATAATAATTGGACTTCCATTATGACCTGCATACTATCATATCCAAGCAGTTTGACATTTTTTCCATCTCCAATGCATAAAATATAGGCTACCTAACATTGCGGGAAACCTCGGTTGTTCACCACTTTGGAGTAATATAGCAATATCGTTAGAGTTGGCGGTCTAAGGTATTGGGGCCCAAAGATCTCAACCACATATTGACAAAATTGCTTCATCTCTCAATATGAGTGGATTCTCCAATTTTTATTATTCATCGGTCGCATATGCAGCTACGTTGTAAACTAACGTTCGAAATGAAGCAGTTATCTTTGAAAGAGAAGACATTCCTAGCTTATTCGTTGCATTTGTCTTTTGTGCAAAGTAATTGTCATGAATTTCCATGGCATTAACTATTCATAGGAATAGACTCCATGACGTGCAAAATCAACGGCGAAACACCTCTTCGTTAAATCATGGATTCTTGGCGAAATAATCGTTGAACAAGTTAACATATATAACTTTTTTCTCACAGTTAATTATGATGTGTCTTGAGATCGAAGCGTTGAGATCAAGCCTCCACGCTTCGACATGTCATTTCACCATTAGTTGATATAATGAGCTAGAAGGAGGTTGTTATTGCTCTGTATACAAACATCTTTTCTTTCGGCATCAACCATTTCCATCATCGTTTTTCAAATTTAAAGGTTGGCTTTCACTTTCATTATTATGGTATGTAGACAAATGATGACCAGAAGAACCTCCACAATTGAAGCTCATCTTTGTTGATATACTCATAGTGGGTGTTGTCAACAATATTCTTAAACGGAGGATGATGAGAAGATGATCCAAGATCAAGGGAAAAGCTCAATCATCCAGATTTGATTACATTAAGATTGTAGCCACTAGCCCTAAGATTAATATCTTGTGTAGGTGGCACAAGTCACGGGGCTAATTTTGTGTTGTGTCAACGAAATCTATTATCTATATATTAATAAAATGAGAGGTGTTGTGGTACAGTTTGACCGCAATTTTCTAGCTCAAAATGCTTCAAGTGGGGGCTTTTTGGTTATTTTGATTGGTTTGTGGTAACCAATGCGGTAACTTTGATGTTTATCCCTTCTACTTTTTGGTTTTTAATTTTTGAATTATCTCATCTTCATAATTATATATTATCTTTATAATTCTATATTTAAGTTATCTTATCTTTATATTTTTAAATCTTCCTTTCATTTCAATGTGAAAACAATAATCAATAGCAGATTTATTCAAAGGTTTGAGAATTAACTATGATATCATCATATCACATGGGTCTTGACGTACACAAATAAAGTTAATATAATTGATGTTTTTTATGAATTGAATACTTATATCATACAACAAAAATTAAAATAAAATATAACTATACTTGAAAAAAATAACTATTAATAATTAAGAATTTAAAAAAATAAAATTA